>PVLA01013063.1:0-39493 GCA_004027455.1 Hydrochoerus hydrochaeris | reverse complement strand
GGGAGAGAGGAGAGAGGAGAGAGGAGAGGAGAGGAGAGGAGAGGAATCATTCCTACTACCAGTATTTCCAGGAACTTCTTTTCCTAGCACCTGCAGTCAGTTCAGGTACCATTCAGGTTGTCCTTAGTAACGAGACACACATTCAACCAATGACCTCCATGTTGACACTTAATGAAAGCTCAAAAAGGAAAACTTTTTCATTTCTCATAGCAATGAGGTAACAAAGTGAAAGAAACAAATAGCCTCATCAAGAGGCAAACTAAGACGGTAAGACAACACTGAAAGCCTTTATATACAGTAAAATCCCTTATCTGTGCTGCAATGGAAAAGTACTTTATTTTACAAAATTTGGTTACTGAAGGGGACTGCAAAGATTTCAACTTTTCATGTTCTAGTAAGTCACTTAAAATATCTACATGTAAATTCAGTCCACTGGTTAGTCTCTATCAGTCAAACTTTTTTGTTTCGTTTTGTTTTGGTACCAAGAATCAAACTTTGGACCTTGTGCTTGCCAGGCAGGTGCATGTACCACTGAGCTATATCCCTGGCCCTATTTTTCTGTGTTTTGAGCATGGATTCTTAAAAGTTCATGGTATCCAATTACCATACTTCTCCTTCATTACCTCTATTCTTGTCATTGTTATTTGAGTGCTACCTTTCATCTCAAAAATCAACTCCCATCTTAGTCATTTTCAATGTCCCAATTTTTTCTCATCATTTTAATAAATCAGCTCTGAAATCTTGATTTTATATATTCCTCCTTACCAGAAAGAAGTTTCAGGCTTCACTGAAGTTTTCAGATCATACGTTAGTGCTACTTTCTCACCTTCATTCATTTCCTCCAACAGTTTAGATTTCACGTGTAAGTGCTACAAATCATCTTTCAAGGGTTTCCAATTCCCTAGCATGCTTCTACTGCCAGTCGCATCCCCAACCCCCCAAAAATCCAAATCTAACCACAATTCCTTATACCTATAATCAGGCAGCTCAATGCTGCCAGAGAAAGACCACCACAGATTTGCCCAGCTTTGCTTAAATTCATGACCATCCCAAATGAATATACAAAGTAGTACACATCCCATCATATTCTTTTCCATTAAGCTGGAGTTCTCATATAATTTCATTTTCCTCAATTTTTACATCAACTCACTTTAACTACTTAAATGTTCTATATGATCAGTAACCTTATACTTTTTTTTGTGCTAACTGTTGCATTATGGGATAAAAATAAATTACCTAAGAATACAAATATTTTAACTGTTTTATACTCAAAACTACCATAAACGTTGGTGCTATTCAATTGTGCTGTAACAATGAAATGAACCATGAACAAATTCACTTCTCTCCCAACTATGACGCAAACATACCTCATACTTACATACCACAGTTCAATTTCAAAGAATGTAATATTTATCAACTTAAAAAAGAGAAATAAAGACCATTACAGTTTAAATGCTCGGAAGTCCATGAAGGCAGTTCTGAGAATACTATTTTGTCATAATAAGTACTGTGTGCTACAATGTGGTCCCAGTTGCAATTTGTTTGCAAAAGAGAAGGGAGCCAAGAGATGGAAGGAGGGGAAGAACATGAAAAAGAATTTCAACGTATTATATACATGCACCAACACCTCACAAAGAATGTGATTATTACATACTGCAAACATGTACTAATAAAGTTGGCAAATGAAGCAAAATATAATAAAATCTTCAAATACAATAACAGAATCTCTCAGATGTCTACTTCACTACAGTCTCAGTCTGATTTATATTAGTTATTTAATAAAGGTCAGCATTCTCCTGATGATGAAGTATAAACTACACATTCTGTGCCTTTAAAGGATCTACAAATAATTATTAGGCTCAGACACACAGCCTTCTCCAAAGCTATTTTTTAATGTATTCTACTGCCATTTAAGAAAACTGAGAAAAAAAAAAAAAGCCTCCTAACTCACCATAAATGCTGATTACAAAATTAAAAAGGGAAAGCATTTTAGAAAACGAAGAAAAAGCTGATTTGGCAATGTGCTGTGGTATACTAGCACCTTTGAGCCTAAAAAAATAAATTCAACAGCATTTACAACTGATGTTCTATTTTAGTTACACGGACATTTATCCAAGAGCAGATGATCAGGGAATAAAATACGTATTTAAGTGAGTACTTATGAATGGAATGAAATTAAGTTTGAATATGGTCCATTAAGTTCTTCATTAAAGAAATTCTGCTGCAGAAGATCCACACGTTATTATTGGCATCACCAATACACTGATGCTGCTAATGATTTGGTTATATGTGAGAACAGTTTGCTTTAAAAATTAAATGTTAAAATCAGGATACTCAAACTGTAATGGCAATGTATCAGGATATGCTCTTGAAACTTACAATAGCAGCATAGGAATTTGACCATAATCAAACCAAGTTCGGCATGATATACAGCTTGTTACCTTTATAAAGAACCACGATTCTCTAAATTATCTAATTAAATGAAACCATTTTCAAAATGAAAACTTGTGTTTCACTTCCCAAACAGAAACACTCACAAACCTCATGAATTACTTTATGTAAAGACCATCCATAGTTTCTACCTTCTTGGTTTAAGCCTTTTTTTTTCTTTAAGTTAGGGTGGAAATGTCCTCAAAATTCTTAAAGTACTACAAAAATTATATTTAAAATTAAAACTGAATTTTAAAAATTCACCAAAATGGAAAAATGAGAACACTACCATGTCACACAATTGGCCAAATCTAAGCTCTATTCAAGAATCACTTTGATTGAGAAATAGTACCAACCAGCAATGATAGTTGCTATACTTGTGAAAGAAAATGCATTATTACCACGATAGGTAAACTAAGAGGTATAGTTGCTTCCAGAAGTTATTAATTGGCTAGGAAAAGGAATTCACTGGCAAAAAAAAAAAAAAAAAATTGGAGAACCTTAAATATGAAATATTATCACCCCTCTTTTTCAATTTTTGGCAATAAAACTAGTTTTATTTCATTTAAAAATGCTCATTGATTTTAGTAAGTGGCACTTATTCCAAGATACTCTTATAAACACTAAAATAAAATATGAACCCAAATACAATCCATAACCTTAAAGAATTATCCATTGTGTATTGACTAAATAGAATTCTTTATATAAGTGTTATACATTTTCAAATTTTCCTTAAGTTATTGTACCAACATATAAATATTGAGATATTGCCGGGGGTCAACATATTTCCAAACATGACCATGAATATGTCCAAATATACAAGACATGAAATTTAAAAAATTCTAGTCTAATTCTTAATGTAAGTGAAATTCAATTCTCTCTCCCTTTTATTTCTAAAGTTAATATATTATGCGGATCACCATATAACTCTCAAACTCAAGTGAATATATCAGAAATTTAGTCTAGTAATACTAAAGCCACTGTAATTAAAATTAATTTTTGTATTTTTAAAGAAAAAGAGCAACTACTAACTTTTCAGTTGAAGACAAATTCCTACAACTCTGCAAATTATTTCTCTTTAGCAGTCTAAATGAATTTTAACCAGATGTACCAACAGTTAAGAATCCTTTGTATATGTGTATGTGTATGTGCATGTTATGTTATTTGAAAGCTTTAATAACTTTTATCTGAAAAATTAGGAACAAAAACTCAAAAACTTCTCTAGTTATAATTTTATAGTAAGCAAGTAATTTTAAAACAGAAAGTTTAGGTCTACAGGTGTACCTCACTGGAAAAGTGCTTCCTCAGCCATTTTGGCCAGCTTTTGCAACTTTCATTTTGTAAACTCCTAAGTCTTCAAGAATTTTATATTATATTAATTCAACAAATACTTCTTTCCCACCCTCCAAGAAAGAACAATGTCATCACTTTAATTTTGTTAGGTGTCACAAAATTTTTATTTAGGAAAAATATTCCCTTTTATGTTTATTAGATCATGAATCCTATTTTAAGTAAATTACCTTTCTGTGCAGACCAATTAAAAAGTATGTCTCTTCATAATCAAACTGTATCCCATTTCACATGGCAGATAAGAAAGTAATACTTCTTTCTACCATAAAAATTTAAAGACTTTCCTCATAAATTATTCCTGTATGGATTTGTCGTGCTGCTGCTAAAAACAGTTAGTAAAGGACATGAACACATGGGAATCAAACCATAAGATATTATACTAGTTAATAATGAAATATATTAAACATTGTTTAAATATTAAACAGCAAAATAACTCCTATATTAAATAAATAAGACTTGAATTTGTCATTTGGGGATACAGACCAATACCACCAATAATGGAGATGGTCCGGTGCAAAGGGTCATCTCACACACACAAAACAGAAGGAGAAAGAGGAAACACAATTACTTCATATTGGTAATTGTTTTCAGGATGAAATCTGTGGTTCTCACTCCTTCCTACACATTAAAATTACCCAGAGAACTTTTGAAAAATACTGATGACCAGTCTTAGCCCAGACAGATTAAATGAGAATCAAGATTCAGCCACAGATACTTTTCAAAAACACCCCATATGATTCTGTGTGTAGTCAGGGTTGAGAACTACTGATTGAAACTGACAAGCTTCTTTTGTAATTTGACTCAGAAGGATCCAATGAGTAAAGAAACAGAACCTTTAAAGTAAAGTAGACAAGGATGTCTTCGGTTATCAGTAACTTGTGTTTATAATGTGCACTTCATGTCCATTAAATTATCTATGCTTCTTCATTCCCTGTAGTTTTGTGTTCTCAAACTCCAAGATCAAGTACACTCAAACCATCTTTGAAACAAATGAGTTACACTGAAAATATATCATTCATTCATGCCACGTTAATATTTACTCAGTGCCTACTATTTGCAAGTCACTGTCTTAGGTGCTGTTATAGTCTTCTGTCACAAAAAAAATGAAAAGTGGCTGGCTGAGAGTTTTGTTTTGCTTTTTGGTTTGTGGAGGACTTTTTTTAGAGTTAATCATTATAAAATTAATTACCTGTACCTAATTAAGGGACCAAGCTGTTCAAAATTTAAAATAAAAGAAACCCAAGTACAAACTAAGGGTTTGATTTTAAAATATATGGTATAGCATATTTGTACTTTTTCGGAATGTTCCACACAGTATTTCCAGAAGCCTTTGAATATACATAAGGCAAATTCAAAATAGAAAAATAAACCTTGTTCAAAGAAAATTTTAACCAGGTTTTGTTACCAAGTAATTTCACATATAAATACCAAAAATCTTTATGGAAAAAGTAGTTCATATCCACTTACAGTAGTCTTAACAAATAATCTTACAGTAAATATTACAGATTCTAGTCCTTGACTATTTTATAAAGAAAGTTTACACAACACAAAATTTATTTTGAGAATAAATTCATATGCTAAAAAATTCTAATATAAACAAATTGAGTTTTCTTCTAGCTTCATGTAGAGGGGATACAAAGAAGTAGGGAAGATAAGGTCAGAATCTGTTCAAACCTTATAAAATCTAAAAATTTAAAATGCTGACTTTTTTTCTGTAAAGGCTTTTGAATTCTATCTGAGTAAACAGCTTTTCTATTTGGTATTGGTATGAACTTTTGTGGTTTCTTAATAAATAAATAGTAATTGCTTCTCATTTTGATGATAGAATTAAATTCCAAAAAGAGGCTAATGGTATCAGCTTAGTAGATTTAAAAAATTATATATTTATAAAAAAGAAAGAATATGTTAACCTAAGAGAATCACTGGGGGGGCAAATGACATAACACAAAATAAAAATTCTAATGAAAAAACAATTTTGGAAGTAACTGTTCCCAGTAGCTTTTAAGAAATAAAAGATAGAATTGAAACTCAAGGGAAACGATTATTCATTTTATCTTGGCTGCAACACTATGTCTAAAGAAGAGGATAGTAAAATATTTTACTAAGTTAAAATATAGGTTTTATATTTTATACCATATTGAATACACACAAAAATACCAACACTTTTCTTTTGTTTCTGTTCAGACATTTAAGCAAATGTAGTCTTTGGTGTCTGGGAGTTTACCAATATTTAGGGATAATGGAAGATAAAAAGTCCAAAACTGACACACCTAAGAACAGAAAACTCAAAATCCTATACCATATGGATAAGAATCAAAGGAAGACTTATGAGCAAAGATAAGGAAGTTAAAATTATACTGTAACAGGCCTAATATATTTCTCCCACGTCATATTTCAGCTCCCAAAATACAAACTACTGTAGCCTATTATGTTTTCAATTTGTTTCAAGATTTTTCCAGTGGAAAGATATCCCCCATAGAAATAGATTGCTCTAAGATTTAAAATCATCAAAGTCAATGAGAAGAATGTACATTCATTAAATGTATTCACTTATAAGTAAAGAAGTCTTGCAAAGTTCAACCAAAGCTGAAAAATTCTTATTTTTCATTATTTCTTTTTAAATAAAAAATTTTGACATAGTATACATACACATTGAGAATTTGATTCATTCAAAATAGTCACATCCCTTTGCATGGTTTTTGAAGTTCCAACGTCTAGAATTTAGTATCATTCATAACAGTATTTTCAGTAAAAGAAATTATAGAGCAGTGAAAAATCAGAAGCAAAGATGGCTTAGGAAGCCTCATAACCTCTAAATATACACACATTTATAACCTGTATTTATTTCTAAAGAAACAAAATTTAAGTAATGCTAATTTAACCAATAGAGAAAAAACTTCTATCAAAATATACAATTTCCATTACAGACTAGAAGGCTAATATTAAAAAAATAGTTGTAAGCCAAAAAGTTTGCTTATATGGATGACAGGCATCATCCCTCTGAAGCACAAAGCATCAAATAAGGTCTTATATAAAAGACTGATCTGCAACCTTCTTCATTTGTTAAGTTCTTGATAAATTCATAAAGCTTGAGTCTCAGTCTTTAGAACAAGGTATATCCATGCTTCTTAATTCTGACTTTCAGAAATGAAGGAACCAAATCATTCAGAATCTCAAGTGGGATTTATGCTTTACCATGTACCTGAAAAGCAATATTATAATAGGTTATGATTATAGAAAAAAGTTTTAGAATATTGCATGTAAAAAATAAGCTGACATTTCTTCAAACCTGACAGTGAAGATGTTTTATTTTCTAAAAAACTGGAAACTTCATATTATAGCCTTTGAAAATGAAGGACTTCTGAAGTAAGCAAGAAGAAAACATTCCTTTTATTAAATTCTATAACCTATGAGCTTCTGCTAGAAAAGTAAATGTTTCTCCTTAACATACTGTCAGCTGTAATCATATTAGGTCACTGTGATCACGTCTGACTTTGAGAAAACCTATAAAATCAAATGAAAGACTTATAAAAAAGTTACAGTTTTTTAAGGAGCACTTCAATAAATTCAGTATTAATTATGATGTACTGTTCTTAAATTTGATAGGTACAAAGCTGCTACTATTGTAAAAGATTTAAGAATTCTATTTATACTACTAATGAAAATAAATTTAAAAATTAAATTCCTTTCACAAACTTCATATAGCCCAAATAAATTCAGAGTCAGAGACCTTTCTGTGCTTAAAGACACAGAGATACACAGAAAATGTGGTTTAAAAAGGTCATACTGTTCATTAGAGACAGATCATGAAACCAAGACTAACATGTATCTTCTAACTTTGGGTTCAGAATCTTGTAACAGGCTATTACCCTTTACTCCATCTATTTCTGTATCCAATACATCAAAGATATTATCTGTTATAGGTCAACATCAAATTAGAAAATGATGAAGAGAACTGGAAAATATTATTTGCAGCTAGAAGTTGCTTAAAATTTAAGACAAGAAAATTATTTTAATCAGCAAAGGTAAGTATATTTTAGAATCAGAATTACCTATCCAATGTTTCCCAGAACCGTAAGAAAACTGGTCTATCCAAATGACGTTTGTGATAGCTGAGTTCTAATACTGTAACATCCCATTTCTGAACATTTGGGTCTAGACGAACTTCATCATACTTGAGATGGAAGGCTTTAACTATGTGGAGAGCAGGAAAAAATAATATTTTTACTCAAATTATAATAAAAACTATGAAAATATTTTATAAAATAAAAATATTTATCCAACACAGATATCAGAAAATGAAAACACACAAAAAAGGTCTTTTTCTACCAAATGAAGGTACATTATAATCAAACTGATCTTTTAAGTAGAAGCAATGTATATCAAAAATATCCAATTCAACATTCAGTGAGTTTATATATAGACACTGTAGAATCAAATGAAAAATAAGATATTATAAAGTACATATAGTTGAGGATAATAAGAAAAGAACTGTCTATCTATCTATTTATTTATTTTGGCTTTTTGAGACAAGGTCTCACTTTGTAGTTCAGGCTGGTCCTAAACTCATTATGTAGCCCAGGCTGCCCTTAAACTTGCAACTGTCCTCCTGCCTTAGCCTTCCGAATGCTGGGATTATAGGCATCTACCACCACTACCAGACAGAAAATAACTAAATACAATACAATAAAAGTACTAGAGTAACATACACTCCAGTAACAGTGAAGCTTTTAGAGCTTTCAATGATACAAAAAGCCCACTGTGGCACAGGTGCCATATGTTCACCTCTACAGATACAGACCACAAATTCAGAAAAGGATTGAATAGACAGTGACATATAACTTAAGATCTAAAGGACAAATGTTAAGAAGTAAGTCAAGAACAAAAGTGACAAAGCAAGAGGAGCATGCTCAAAGAGAATATGGTCTAGTCTAGGAAATGAAGAAATGCAAACAGAACTGCAAAGTGCAAAGTGATAGAGGCAAGGATTAAGAGATGAGGCCACAGAGTCCAAAGCAGAGTCAGGCCTCTAGGGCATAATAAAGTGTACAGAGTTTTAATTAAGTGACATGAAGAAGGGCCCAGAATATAACTCAGTGGCACAGTGTCTGTCTGGCAAGCATGAGGTCATGAGTTCGATTCCTGGTACCAAAAAAAAGTGACATGGAAAATCTTACAAAATATTAGCACTTAGCCACAACTTAGTAATCTAGAGGATAAAGGGAGATTTTTTTGGGTAGAAGACATATGAATGGCAAGAAGAAGATTAGAAAGTGAGAATAAATGAGAGCTGATAAAAACAAACAATAAAGAAAGGAAAAAGAAAACTTTGTAATGAAAAATAAATCTAATATTCACCAAGTGCCTACAACATATCATTGAACTATTCTAGGCACCAAGGACAGAGTAGTGACCAAGACAAACTTACCACTACAGGGAGCTCATATTCTAAGAACCACTTGATATAAATATGCCATATTCATATAGTATAAATGTCATTGTAGAAAAATAAAACAGACTAAGGAGGTAAAATAGTTAAGTGTGAGGAGTTATTTTACACATTTTAGTGCTCAAGGAAGATCTCTAGAAGTGGTGACCTAGAAGTTGAGAATGGAAAGCCACATCTTGAGAGTTAAAAGATTTCAGAAGGAAGGAAGACATGTCACAGAGGTGCTGATGACAGCAAGCTTGGTATGTCCTGCGAACAATGTAAATTGTTTTGTAGGCAGTGGTTTTTATGTAACAAATGTGAATTTTAATTCAGATATTACAGTGAGCCAGCTTAAAGCAGGAAGGCAAAATGGTATAATTTTTACTTTTAAAGGCTAACTAGGTTTGGGGCAGTTGTATAATAAACTTTAAAATCTTTCTCTAACCTTAACAATCCAATTGAATTATCCCAGCTAGTTTATTATCATATTTGCAATTCATTTATCAACAATACAGCTCTGTCGTATATGTACTTACATAAATGTTAAGCTTTTTTCTCTCAATTGTTTAGTTTTTTACTAGCACATGATTTTTACTATTGCTATCATTTTATCAGGGCTTTCTAAACAAACAACAACAGAAGACTGTAAGTTGTTCTTTTTTCTTTCTTTCTTTGAAACAGGGTCTACCTATGTAGTTCAGTCTGATCTTGAGCTCATTATGTAGCCCAGGCTGGGTTTGAACTTGCTATGGCAATCCTTCTGTCTCTGCCTCCTGAATGCTGAGATTACAGAACACTGGGATTACAGGCATGACCACCATGCCTGTCTTGATAGCTACTTAATGGATGCTTGCATGTGTCTGAAAAACAGTATTTTTAAAAAGGAAAAAAGAGTCAAATTCTGACAGGTCAAAACTATTCAATACTTGAGTCACTGGTGACTTTGCTGTGAACAGTGTGTGAGACAAAGAGCCAAAAGCTAGCTAATTGAGACTTGAACAGAAAGTGAGTTAGGAACATAATTCTTTTCAAAAAGGAAAAAAGAGAAGTAGCTAGAAAGGGTGGAACCAAAGGTAAAGACTTTATTTTGTTGTTTAATATGGGGGGTAAAAGAACATTTTTAAATGGTGGCAGAGGAGCCTCTAGAGAATGAAAGTTGAAGAGAAAGAACAATGCATGGAAGAAAACCATGAATTTATTGTTAAAATTCTCAAAGTCTTTACTGATTTTGGAAAGTTACAATTTGAACCACATTAACATTCAGAGAGTATTATCATCTTAAAGACATTCCAATCATTTTTATTATAAGACTAATAAACAAGGAAGCAAGTATGCAAAACACAGGCCATTTTCTTTCACTGACACTTTGCTTTCATTAAAATTCTCATTTTCCCTATATATAGTATTTAATTATTTACCAAGTCTACTCAATAATGAGCATTAATCAAAAATAATAAAGAGCTATATGGTGACTAACATTTGTTTTTAAAAACAAATTAGGAGAACAACAAAGGATTAAAACTTTTCAAGCCTGGAACAGTTTCATGCAAGAAGGCCAGGCACTGACAGAGACCACGGGGACAGAGAACAAACTTAGGCCCTTAACCTGCTGTCCATTAAAAGCATGACTTGTGTTTTGTCCTGAGGAAGTCAGGGACTTAAACGTTGCTTTTACTGTTTAAAAAAAAAAAAAAAAAAAAAAAGTGACTCACCACTAGGGCCTACAGATTCCATTAGGTAACTAAAAGCAGAACAAAGCTTGAACTTCATTTTATAGCTGTTGTTAAATGTTTGGGTCAGATCCCTGCTCAGTTCTATGTATAGGCCTGTTAATTATTTAGGAAGCACATGTTTAAAAGCTGATTATCTCTAAATTTACATAACTGATCTCCTCCCCCTTCAATACTAAGTATACCAATATAAGAAATTTCACGGGACAATTATGCAAGAAATGAAATAAAGAATCAACAAATAGGATCCTCCCACATTAACAACTTTCTGTATAGCAAAGCAAACAACCAATAGTGCAGAGACAACCCACAAAGTAGGAAAAAATTTGCCTGCTAATTATACTCATAATCTTATTGGTTGGTCATAGTTCTGCTATCCCATCTCATGCCCACTTTGCAAGTTCTCATTTCTCCTCACCTTGGACCTGCCTCACCTAGTGGTTTTGCTCTACAGAAGGCACAAGAAAAGACAAAGAGTCTTTGGCAATCCACTTGGGACTCCTTCTGTCTCTCTCTGTCAGGTAAAAGCTTTCATTCTCTCAATAAATATATTCTACTCTTTTAAAAAAAATTTTTTGCCTATTCCTTAGAGAAATATCTGAAATATAATATATAGAACTCAAAAAATTAGACCTCTCCCCCACAAATAAAAGACCCAATCAAAAAATGGGAAGTTGAAATGAACAGATACTTCTCAGAAAAAGAATACAAACGGCCAATATAAGAAAACATGTTCAACTGGCCATTAGAGAAATGCAAATTAAAACAACACTGAGATTCCACCTTACTCCAGAAAGAACAGCTATCATCAAGAAATCAAATGATAAATGCTGGTTGGGGGGGATAAATACTTCTATATTCTTGGCAGGAATGCAAACTAGTACAATTATTATGGAAGTCAGTACAAAGGCTCCTCAAAAAAACTAAAGAAATTCCATTCAACTCAGCTATTCCCCCCTAGTTTATCTTCCTGAAAGAGTTAAAAGCATGTATTACAGTGCTACGTGGACATCCATGTTTCTAGCAGCACAATTCACAATAGCTACATGTTGGAAGTGGTCTACTCGTCCATCAAATGATGAATGGATAAAGAAAATATAGAATTCATATACAATTGAGTACTATTCTGTCATGAAGGAAAAGTTGAGTCATGTATAGGAAAATGGAGATATTTTGAGACTACAAAGTTAAGTGAAATAAGTTAGACACATGGCATAAATACTGTATAGTTTCCCTTATATGAGAAGGTCAAAATATAAAGGCAAAACAAAAGATAGATAAATAAGAAGTAGTGAAATAGCTCTTTTGCATACAGGAAGGAAGCTGAGTGATAGAAGGAAAGAAGTTGGAAGAGGATTAAAAAAAAAAGTTAAGACATATTATATACATGTACCAACTCCCTACACAGAATGTGATCATTATGTACTACAACCACGTACCAATAAAAACCAAACAAGTTACTAAAAAGCCTGAATTGCACAGTAGTGCAATCTACATTTGTAATAGTAAGAAATGTCATTTCTAATAAACATCCTTGTTTCATGAGAATAATTTTTAAAAATAATTCTACTAATGTTACTATTCTAAATTGGTACTCCAATTAAATAGTAGCTGAAATACTCTAGTAAATAGGGTAATCTATTTCATTCTATCAATTATACCAACATGTATTTAGTTAAATATATCATCTACATGAAAATAATCCATTCAGGAGATATTTACTGAAAGGCACTTGTGGCAGATACTCCTATGTGCTAAGAGCACAGAGTAAATAAAGCAGAAAGGGTGTTCCTGTTGTGGAACTGACATTCTAAGGAGAGGAAACTTACAGTAAAGATATAAAAATTAGATCACATCAAGCAACAGTGAGTTCTATGAAAAAAAAAAAAACAGTTGTGGACAGGACATAAAACAGCTTTGAGACCAACTGAGAGGAAGTGATAACAATTTCAAACAGGATGATTTGAGAGACTCTAAAAATAAGACTACTTGAGTGGAGATTTAAATGAAAAGAAAAGGCCAATCATACTGCAATCATTCCAGAAGATGAGGTTAGCTGATATACAACACAAGGAACTTTGGGCGGGGGGGAGACGGGACTGGGACTTGAATGCACAACCTCACACTTGCCAGTCAGGTTCTGGGCTGATGAGCTGTATCTCCAATCCACACAGGGCATTTAAAGTTACTGCTACACAGTTCTGATGAACAAGTCAACCCAGTTAAAAACTAGTTATCAATTTTAATAAAAATGAATGAACAAGCAATGATTATTATTTTTAAGTGAGTTAAAAAGTAATTATTAACGTTGTAGACAGGACAAAACTTTTAGAAATATTTCACAAATGCTTAAGAGCTAATGAGTCAATGGAATCCTTCAATATCTTCATCATAATATGCAAAGTCACACATGGCTCTCTTAACATTTCTATATTGAATATGCAATAAATATGTAGGGAATCTTACTTTTAGCAAATATGTCAACTGGTGATCCATCAGGCAAAAGCCATGGCCAGCCTTTGAACTGCCAAGCAGGACCTTGCACAAAAACTGCTACAACTCTGTCCCTACAAGTACAAGGGGGAAGGGAAGAGAGAGAGAATTATCTCAAATTTGAGGTTTAGTTACAATAAAACCTAAAGGAAAGTGTCGTAATTAATACTCATGTGATATACTTTCATTATCAGTCCTATTAGTGAGACAAATATAATACACTATTTTAAGATTACAATGTATTACCACTAGAGCACACTAATGATTACAGTAATCTTTTTGCAACTAAACTTTTCAAACATAAATGACATACACTTCGTTTTATGTGATCTCCGAAGCCTTGTCTATTGAAAGGTGTAGGACTTACTTTAAAACTGTAATATGGAACAGTAGTTGAATGGCTAACTGAAAGAGATGGTTTTAAAAAGAATTTAAGATTCAAATGCATCCTAAATATTTTGTGTTTAATAAAACATTAAATCAGAATAACTTACCAACTATTTTGAGAAATTCTGGGCATTATTTTTGAGTTAAATATCTTGATTTATATAACTTTCTCAATTATTATACTACTATCTTATTCACCTAAATGTTACAAGTTAATTTATGTTTTAAAGCAACTTGTTTTTCCCATCATTCAAACCAGTTTTCCAGGAAAGAACATAACTTTCTAGGCTTTCATACTTCATTTTTTGCATAATATTTAATTCAACTGAGAAAGTACATGAAGTACTACTAAAAACAATTTAATCCTACAACTAAAGAGGAAACAAAATCTCAACAATGGTTAGCATTAATAATATTCATGATGAACATTTACTATGTGTCAGTGCTGTTTTAAGCACGTTACACATTACTCATGTTAACACACTGAATCTTATAAGGTTATCCTCTCATTTTACAGATGAAGAGATATGTGTCTGTGTACATTAAAAAAACAGCCAACAGACATAAAGGGAAGGGAAGGGAACAGTGAAGGAATGGATAGAAAGAGAAGAATAAAAAATTGTATATCTTGGACACAAGATATGGTATTGTTCCCATTTTAAGTGAATAGTTATTTCAGTAACACTACAGGACCTTGTAACTCCCTGAAAGGACCTTGAAAATGTCCATAGGTCTGCAGACCTCACTTTGACAATTTCTCCCTTAGATGAAAATTCCATACATCCCACAAAACATTAAAGTAGGATTACCTTCTATTCAAGTAAAAGACCTCCAGTAACTATAAAAGTTGCTGTGAAAAACCACAACTTTAACGTTCTTACTAGGTTCAAGACTTCTTGTGCTAGATTTAAATCTTAAGTAATTTTTCCCCTTTCATGGGATACACACTCTAAACTGCCAAAACCACCCTTAGTTAAGGGAGAGCTGTATTAAATAATCTCTCTAAGTTTTACAGTGCAATTCGTATCTTACAATAAGTGAAAAACCAGGGTTCCTGATAAACAGAAAGGGAATCTGTTCCAGAGAGGTCACCCAGATTCTAATGCAGAGCAAAATTATATAAATGCTACCCTACCTCTAAGAATTCTTGAAAGAATGATTAAAAATAGGGGGAAAAACCCTGAACTATGACAATGGCTAGAGACTCTAATACACATAAGCAATATTTTATAGCACACTGATGCATTTATATACATTGTCTGCATTATCATTTTCTACTTATAATGATATCCTTCAAGCATATAAATCAAATAGTATAGCTTTCTCACTTGGTTTTAATATCCACAATTCTCATTTTACTCATTTTATATATTACTTAAAGTATCTGTTAGGTACTGGAAAGAATTATAATAAAAGAATCTTATATTCTTTTGTAAACTTTTAACATACTAATATTCTCACCTCCTAATGTCTGAAAACTAATAATTACTTCAAAGACAAATTCCATCTAATGTGCCATGTCTGCATTCTCTACAGCAAAGAAACTCTCAGACTTCAAATTTTTGGTCTGTCTTAGATTAATAAAAATTTATGATAATTCAGGTATCACATTTTATCAGTACCATGTATTATAAGCAGCTAATATTTTGCTAAACTTTTTAATACAATAAATATATAATGATAAAAAAGCTGATGTTATTATTTTTAGTAAATTATTCTCATACAATAAGTCACCCTTCATCATTTCTTCTAGAAAACCTGAATTGTCCAAATCAAAAATCTAAAATAGAAGACCATAAAACAATACTAATCTATTGTTTTATCCTCTAAAAGTTACCTAGAATAAATGAGAAAGTATACAATTTTCTAGTCTGAGATTTTGTTTCTTAGAATTAAAGTTTGGCTATTTAAATATTAGTTTATTTAGGTATTACTAGAATGTTAATACTGATGACTAAACTGTAACTATATACATTAACAGTTTTCAAGGACAATTTCTATGTACCACCCATGATAAAATCTGATGCCTCACATGATTTTTTTTTTTTTTTAAAACCAGGGATCTAACTCAGGGCCTTGTGCTTGCCAGGCACTTTTGCTAACTCTTTGGGCTTCACACAAATTTTAAAAACTCAACAGTACACAAAAAAGTATGAATGGCAAAAAAATTTTTAGATTATTTTACCAGTCTTGAGGCATGAGTTTAAGGGGCTGGTCTACTACTCTGTAAGGTACAGTAACACTAATTGCAGTGCCTCCTGGTTGCATTTGATCTTTTCTTCTCTGTATTAGAGTTTCATTCTCTCGCTGGCAACCTTGTTTCTTCTTTTCATCTGATGGGACAAATCTTCAAAAAAAAAACACAGATAAGAAAAAGTCAAATATGTTGAATGGCAAAACGGAAAAAATATTTTTTTGAAATTTTACAATGTCTTAAACTAAAAATATTTATTCTTAAATAAAACTGTTCTGCAACTATAAATCATAATGCTTATATCTTTCCTTTGCCTGCCAAAAATACAAACTTGGTCCATAGTTTGTATATTTGTATGTACACCTATAAACACATAATTTGTCTTCATGTATCTAGTCCTTAGCATTTTTCACACGAATTCCTGACTTCTGAAATGTTATTAGAGGAAAACTTTATGATAAAAAGAGACAAAACTCGAAATGTCACCTGAAAAGAAGATGCTGTTGCAGCTGGACAAGCCTATCCTGAACTTCACATAGTACTCTTTTTCAGCTTTTAAGCTTCAGTATAATTAGAAAAATGTCACCAAGCTTCCGAGTTGCTTTGAAGATTTAAGAGGATAGAAATTAGAGTATGCCAACAGTTTATTTTAGTAAATCCACTACTATATCTCCACTGTATCTCCAAGATATATTCCCAAAAATAATGTAGGATTCTGGAGAACTGCTGCTAGTATTTTAATAGGGTCATATTTTCTAAATATACATAATCAAAAGTTAATTAGCATATTTTATTCGTTATGATTTAGCCCCTTTAACTAGATGAGTCAATGCACTATCACTGCACTGAGTATCACTCTGTTTGTAAAGTTTAGGAGACATGAAAGACAAAAGGGAAAAGAAGCCCATTATTGAGAGCTTGAAGTTGAAAGACTTCACTGAAAAACTCCAATACTGCAAATTTGATTCATCACACAGTAGTAAGCTTTATAGTAAGTAAATGCTTTTAGTACATTATGATGGTGGTAATACCAAACTACTGAGCTGTCTTTGTTCTTATATCTATTCCATATCTAAGTTAAGAAAAAGTTTAAATTTCCATATTATTGTAAAATTTCCCCCAGATAATCATTTGTTCTTCATTTTGGTTTATTTTGTTTATTGAACAAATTTAATAGGAAATGTGAAACATAATACTACTACTTTGAATGATAAAATACATTATTTCAAAAACTAAATATTCATGCACTGTTAGAAAACAAATTCTAATAGAAAGTCACATTAACATTTTAAGTGAACAATATGGGTAATTCATTAGCTTGTAAGCTACACATACACATAGTTGAGTCTCTGCCTTCTTGAACTCATATTTCAAACACATATCAATGGGATCTTATTGCCAAGATAAGATATTTTCCTTTATTTCATTTGTCTCAGTCTATACTAGATGGCAATATATAAATTCCTAAATATAATGCTGTATTGCTCTCTTCTGGCTTCTTAAATATGGAGTGAAAATACAAAGTTATTTATACTATGATTTGAAAATTTAAAATTACAAACTTTAACAGTAGTAAATTACAAAAATAAGATCTATTATAATACCCAACTAATAAAAAGACTATTAAATACCTGACCCAATTTCTGATGCCTACAATGTAAGTTATATAGCATCTGCATGTTTACACATTGAATGTTCTAAGTACTATACAAAGGTCATACAGTTTTCAATTAATCAAAGCTTATCTACTGGTATTTTCCTTAAGTCCCATAAAGTACTTGGTTATTGTTTTACAAAGAAATACAGAATTGAGCTGAATCCACTGACAAGGAAAAACTCACAAACATCAAACTTATGCCCCAATGTTTCATTTCAGTGTATTTCTGAACCTTTTAATTAGTTAAGCCTCATCACCCCTCTCCCCAAAAGGCAAGCACTGTTCTGCTTCCCATCACCACTTATCATTCTTGCCTGTCCTGGGAATTCATGCACACAGACTCATATGGATATATTCCTTTGTACTTGGGTTCTTTCTATCAATTTGAAGTTTCTGGTATTCATCTACACTGGGAACATTATCACAGCAGTTCATTCTCTTTTACTGCTGGGTAGAATTCTATTATAAGAATATACATGCAATCTGTTTATCCATTCTCCTGCTGATGAATGTTTAAGTATCTCAGTCTAACTGAAATGCTGTAACAAAAATACCATAAACTGGGTAGCTTAAATGGAAAGCCCAAGATGAAGATGCTGGTACATTATAGTGAGGGCTTACACAGTAGTTCAGCCAGATAGTTTTCCACCACATCCTCTAGAGACAAATGGCAAGGGAACCCTTAGAGGTTTCTTTCACAAGGGCACAAATCTCACTTCTAAGGGCAGAGGTCTCATGACCTAATGACCTTCCAAATTTGCCATTTTGTAATGCTATCACACTGGTGATTCGGTTTCAATATACAAAATTTGGGGGCAAGAGGGTACAAATAGTTTACACTAAAGTGTTTCCCAAATGTGAATTGTGATAAATAAAGCTAATACAAACATTCTCCTAAGTGGTTTTATGAACATATGCTTTCATTTCTGCTATACCTTTGAGTGGAACTAGTGGGTCATGGGTATGTATAACTTTATAAAACTTCCAGGAAGTTTTTCAAAGTAATTGTATCATTCCATACTTTGACTAAAAAATGCATGAGAGCTCTGTATTCTTTTTAGTTTTAGCCTTTCTGAAAAGTGTAAAATAGAATCTCTTCATATGTTTATGGGTCATTTGTGTCTTCTTTTGTGATGTGTCTAAATTTTTCCTCACTTTTAATTAGACTGTCTTTTTAATAAAGATACACAGAAATTCCTAACATATTCTAAATATAAATCTTTTGCTAGAAAAACGTAATGAGAACATTTCCAAAACTATGAAAACCTATGGCAGTACTGCCAATCTAATCTTAGCAATACTAAGATGTCATCAATTGTAAGACATTCCAATTTCAGGGAAATGAAATAAAAGTAAATGTCTATCTTGGAATCAATAAAGCATATAAAACTTTAACCAACTGTATAAAAAGATATGACCAAAGTGCTATATGTTGCAACACTAGTTTGGCCATAATAAGTCAGTTACCTCTGTATTATGCTGTTCCATTTAAACTCTGCCCTTAGCTTAAAAACACCAGTCTACCTACGGCAATGGTCAGATAGAAAAGAATATAGAGCCAGGGATTTAGCTCAGTGGCCTAAGTGCCTGCTTTGGCAAGCAAAGAGGTTGTGAGTTCTACCTCTGGTACAAAAGAAAGAAGAGGGGAGGGGAAGGAAGGAGAGGGGAGCAAAACAGGGCAGAAATTAAGCCCATCAAATTCTAAATAGACTTAAGTATTAAAATAGTATAGAGTAGTATTTTATTTCTAGGCCTCTCCTTATATAAGAAGTTCAAACAAATCAGTTCTGGTCCACTGATAGAAAATATTATATTGTTGTCAAGTTTATAAGCTGGCATCCCAGAGGAACAATTCATCTGACATTTAAATAAGAATGAGATAATTGTGGTTTTCTAACTTACAAATTTTAAATATATCTCTAGAGATGTATTTAATCATTTATTCTAAATCTTAGCTATATTTCTTCACTATGA
The DNA here is from genome assembly GCA_004027455.1 of Hydrochoerus hydrochaeris. Lineage (NCBI taxonomy): Eukaryota > Metazoa > Chordata > Mammalia > Rodentia > Hydrochaeridae > Hydrochoerus > Hydrochoerus hydrochaeris. Next base: position 19,847 of record PVLA01013063.1, on the reverse strand, counting down.
ATTTATCTTCTTTACTTAAAGTAATGTACAATTTTACAATTGCTTTTATTACAGTAAATTACATCATCTGCTACCTCCCTACTAGACTTCAGGTGTTTTGAAGGCAGATCCAGTCACTCAGATAAGAATGAGATAATTTTGGTTTTCTAACCTACAAATTTTAAATATATCTCTAGAGATGTATTTAATCATTTATTCTAAATCTTAGCTATATTTCTTCACTATGAATTTATCTTCTTTAAAGAAATGTACAGTTTTACAATTGTTTTTATTACAGTAAATTACATCATCTGCTACCTCCCTACTAGACTTCAGGTGTTTTGAAGGCAGATCCAGTCACTCAGATATGGTATTCATTTCAACTAGTTTTCTGCTCTACATATGCTCAAATACTGATGCAATTGAACTATCAGTCTGAAAAAAATTATTAGATAAAACTGTGTAATTCAAAACTCATAAGCTTTCTGTCTTTCATTCAGGAATTATGACCGTCATATTTTTATATACGTTTTGAACAACATTTAAGGAGGGCTGGCATGAGTCAACATTAAGAAATTATGACCTTTAAAAGCTATGTATTAAAAAAAAGTTAGGTATTTTATTCTGTTTCTGGTATGATAATATGGCAGACTTCTTACATGACTGAGCTGACACTTCCAAAAGAAAGAACTAAAAATTATTAATAAAATATTTTTAAAATTCTTAAAGCCGTATCTGAGTGAACTCACGGAATAAAGAATGTCTAGACAAAGACTTAGTAAGGAAGGGAACTCAAAGATGTAAAATGACACTGTTGACTTCTACGTATGGAAAGCACATGCACTCCAACTAAATCTCAGCTTTGCTTTTTTCACTTTTACTGGGTTTCTAGGACAACAAAGCACAAACCCAGCTCAATGTAGGGAACCTAAAAGAGAGCTTTCTTCATAAATTGGGACTCTAAGGGTCTATGTTCAATGCAATGGTAAAGCAAAAATAACCCACTCACCATTCTCTTTCCTTTCTACCCCAACCTTATCCACTAAACCAGCAACTGCAAAGTCTCGAAACTGGATGTATAGCAAGAACAATAACATCTGGATGTTAAAAAGCTCAAACTGAAAATTTAAAGTGATACAAGACTGGTTATGCTTTCAGGTGCTTAGTTAGCAAATCTTTGGAGTACTGTACTCCAACATTCACCTGAAGCTCAAAGAATTTCCACAGGAAAGTTGTCAGGGAATAATTAAATAGATAAAATCTAAACTTCAGGAAAAAAAATCAACAATTTACAGATTTAATTCTAACAAATCCCAAGAGGGATACATAAAAAAGAGGTCTACAACTCAGTATGCGGACACAGTTTAAATAATCTTTAAAATAACCCCACATAGCCAAGTGTGGTGCTACATGCCTGTAATCACAGCACTTGACAGGTTGAGACAGAAGGATCATCATGAGTTTGAGGCTAGTGTGGGCAACACAGTCAGTGGTACTACACAGAAAGTCCCTGCCTCAAAAAAAAAAAAAAATCCCAAAAATAGTAATAAATAAAAATAAAATAATCACACAGAGATTTTCTTCAAAGCATTAATTATCTCATTAACTGCTTATCTATCATCAGCAAAGTAAGCTTGAAGACAGTACAACAGTATCTTCAATGCGATGAGAAGGGAAAATTCTGTTTTCTGATGTGGCTATATATCATTTTGTCCTGCCTCTGCTACTGATACTGTAAGAACTATTCCCTGCAAGGTGTAAACTCTATGACCATTCTGTTTTCTGTCTTTCCCAGTGATTATTCCCAAGCCTCAAGTACTGTAGTTTCCTCCAGACTCATACAAAATAGTATTTGGTGAACACCAGGGGAACCGTAAGGGTACACTCTGAACATCCTCTTTTAAATGCTGCCCTATGAAACTGCCAGAACAGAACCATACATTTCATCTGATCAGTGTATTTTAAATAACCTGACAATCCCATTAAACTTTTCTCAAGATATTGTTTATAATGGTAAAATATATATTTATGTATATCCATCATATGACTTTAATTTCATTATTCAGGATGTTAAAGGTTAAGTGGAGCTTGATTTTTTTGTTTCCCTTACATTACTGAAGGACTAGAAAATTTAAGAATCTTCAATTTTACATAAAACCAAACAATACCTATGCCAACCTGAACTATGGGTTACAGCCAGTGCTATAATTGTGTGGAGGAGGTTTCAATTATGCACTAATTACATAGCAAGGCCTCCAGCTGACTCAAACAGTAGGGAAGATGTCAGCTGCAATGAGGTGTTAAACAATGAAGGGAGTGTTTTAAACTTGGAAGAAAAATTAGGCAGAATCTATCCTAAAAATGTAGTCTATTTTTATTGTTTGGCTTCTCTGTAGTAAAGAGAAATACACTAAAATTTACTTCATGAATTCTTTGTAGTATAAATTTAGGTTAGTAATATATTAAGATGAACACCACAACATTTTGAAGAATGAAAAAGTTTCTTTGTCAACATTTCACAAACTTATTATGAATATTTTTGCAAATATAAAAATATGAATAGCTGTCAATTATGTCTAATTTTGAGAACTGCATTTTCACCCAATTCACAAACCTTTAAAATGAGTTAGGAGGGCCAGGAATTTAGCTCAATGCCATAAGTGCCTGCTTGGCAAGCACAAGGTCATGAGTTTGATCCCTGGTACAAAAATAACATAAAACAACTTGAGTTAGGAGAATTAAAGATCACCTGATGTGACTGTACATATTGTGCACTGCTATCTATAATTATAGCATTCTGAGGCTGAGTCAGAAGGACTGCAAGTTCAAGTTCAGCCTGGTAACTTAGACCCTGTCTTGAAATAAAAAGGGTTGGAAACATAGCCAAAGACCCTGAGTTCAATGCCCAGTAAGGGGACAAGAGTAGGGTTCGGGGTGGGGTGGGATCTGATCTAAAAACTGTTCAATGAAAAAAACAATACCAAATGTAACAAAACCTCATGGGAACTAAAGTTATTATTTATCAAGAAAAGAATAAAAAAATAAATGTATTAACCATTTAACAGCTCACCCTGAGCATCGCTAGGGCAGTGCATCTGTTTACATACTGACTATCCCAAAGCACTGCTTGGGCAAGTGCCATCCATTTTTGTTTGCACAAGATATACTCGTATGTCTCTTTTATACTGACTATTTTTTGCATACTTTTTTATTTAAAGCATACTTGCTTTTGATGTTTGATTCTAATGAGCTCTAATATGTCCTGTTATTTTCTTTTACTAATTTGCATTTATTGGTGAAAAATAACCTATAATTTTTTTTACTTCTCTAGAACTCAATGTTCTTTTACAATACAAAATGGACATGCTTGGGATCCTAAGACTGAACAGGAAGGAAGTGCCAAAAGATCTGCAAAAGGAAAAACTAAAAAAGGGAGAAGTGTAGACTATCAGAGATGAAAAGTCTGTGTTATGAAATAAATTAAAAAGACATCTGCTTCTGGTCAACTATTCATAATATGAAAATGATAGAACATGAAAGAGATAAACTAAAAAATTCCAATAGTAGTCAATGATTTTAATAATTCTATGGGTGGTATTGACAGGGCTGACCAACATCTAACAAGCTATTTTGTAATCAAAAAGCAAGGAAAAAAATATTATATTATTCATGAACTTTCTGGCCCAAACAACATGGAACCATTTGTTATTCATTCAAAAACAAAGGGATTCAAAAAGGTACCTACAATTTAGATTAAGTCTAACAGGTCAAATAATTGAAAAATACAAGATAACAAAAGGACAAACAGGATGTCCATCATCAACAACTTCACCATCACATTTAGTGGGCAGACATTTTATTGAAGTTATACCATCCACAGAAAAAAAGGAAAGCTCAACATGACAGTGTGAAGTGTGTTGTTCAAAGAAAGACAATAATGCAAAAAGAGTTTGGAAAGAGACTAGATACTACTATCTAGACTGTAATGTTGTGGTGTGTATTGAATGTTTTACTTGGGTTTTTTGTTTGTTTGTTTGTTTTTTGTTTTTGGTATGGGGGATCGAACTCATGACTGCGCGCTTGCAAGGCAGGCGCTTATGTCACTGAACTAAATCCCCAGCCCCTAATGAATGTTTTAAAATATATCATTCACAGAAAAAGTACTGAGTAAATTTGATTAAATTTTCATTTTTATATTTCCTGTTATATTACCTTATAAAATATAAAAAATACATGTAAGTTTTCGTCATCCTAATTTAAATAATAGGACAGGTGAGTAGTTAATCATAAGTTAAAAAACTAAATAAAGTAAAACCCAAATATTGAATTTCAAGAACGAAAGTACTCCAAGCTCCAATTTTCTCAATGTATTGCCTTTTCCCTTCTTTGCTCGACATTTACTTAATAACCATTATTAGACAAACACCATTTTAAACAATGTAGCTATAAATAAAATAAAAACTCCTTATCTCTGAAGAACTCACAATTTAGTTGGAAAGACTGGAAATACGTTGGAAGACCAGAAACCATCATTTAAGAATCTCACCAGACCCCTTCGGCTGCTCCTTCCCCACTCAACCCCTGGACCTAGGACAGCAGTGGATTAAACTTGCTGGGCTGATGGGAGACTCAGAGGATCTCATCAGGATTGTGATAGTGTGGTGAGTTTCCCCCTCAAAGAGAGGATCTCAGTGGGTAAACGAGCAGCAGTGAAGTCCCCCGTAGCTGTAGGTCCTTGGGGAGCCTGGCAAGAGTGTGGGTAAATCCTTCCTCCATACAGAGAACACCAGGTGGATTGAAGAGAGTATAGATAAGGCCTCCCCCAGCCCAGACAAATCAAAAGGGTTTATGAAACACCCAGTAACATAGCAGGGTCCCAGCTGGTGGCCTGGAACAACCTGAAGTCATTGTAACAGCAGGAACTAAGGGTTGACTTACATCAATACTTCTAGACTAGTCAGCCTCGGAAGAATACAGGGCTCAGCCAACAGGTCCTGCAGGAGGAATTTAGGTGACAGGTCCTCCCCTTCATTGTGGGCCCCAGCAACTGGACAAACATGAACCACACAGTAGGACCCTAAGACACTTACTATGGACAGTTGAGACTAGTGGGATTGAAAGACCAAATATTAGCCCAAGAGGTGAAAACAACAAAACGAAAAAGCAAAATGCAATCTCAAACATTTAGTCCATCAGGAACAAGTACAGGAGACACTGAAACAGAGGACATTAAAAGCCATACACTTGAAATTTCTGAAAAGATAGCAAGTGAAATAAAGAAACAAATCCATGAGGCTACAGAAAAAAAATCACATCAGAAATAATTTCTCATGTAAAGACAAAAATGACAACCTTAATAAAGGAGTTGCTCAGCATAGCTAGAGAAGACATAGGTTAAAAAAAAAAAGGACAACAGCATGGGAAAATGAAACCTTGAATGAACAATGTAGAAAATAAGTATAATGCATGAAATAAATACAAAGAAATATCCAAGAAATAAAAAATTCTACTGAAAGGTAGTGAAACCATTTGAATGAGGCTGAGGACAGAATTTCAGACATTGAGGACAGAACTGTATGAAAGGAAAAGAACTTTGAAAAATAACAAGGTAGCATGAAATGACAATGCAAGAGCCTCAGGATGATGCAAAGAGAAACAATATAAGACTAATAGGCATCAATGAAGATGCAGGGATCAGTGCAAATGAGATAAAAAAACTATTCACAGAATAGCAGAAAATCTCCCAAATATGGGGAAAGAACCTGATATAGATAGAAGTGAGGTATATAGGAAGCAATACAGTCATAACCAAAATAAATCTATACCCAGACATATAATAATTAAAATCCCACACATAGAGCATAAAAACAGAATACTAAAAGCTGTTAAGAGAAAAGACACAACTAATTTATCAAGGAAAGCCCATCAGAATCACAGCAGACTTTTCAGCACCAACCCCCAAGTTAAGATGAGCTTAGAAGTAAAGTATTTCAAGCCCTGAAAGAAAATAACTTTCAAACCAGATTAATGTACTCTGCAAAACTTTCATTCAAATTTAATGGAGAAATAAGATACTTCCATGACAAACAACTACTAAAGAAATTCATGTTCATGAAACCAACCCTAGAAAGAGTACTAAAAGACAAACTAGAGAGAGACAAAAATGACTATAATTCCCAGAACAACAAGAGAAAGAAACCACCAGGCAGGACAACCAATTAAACAAGGGGGGAAGCAGGACACCAACAGCAGGAAAACAGCATGACAAAGTTGAGCCAGTACATATCAGTTACATCCATCAATGTAAGTGGCCTCAATTCACCAATTAAAAGAAATAGGTTGACAGAATGGATCAAGAACCATGATCTCACAATATGCTCTATACAAGAAACACATCTGACTCAAAAGGAAACTCATACATTAAAAGTCAAAGGATGGAAAACAATATTCCATGCTACAGGAACTCAGAACAAAAGCACGGGTAACTATTTTGTTTGCAGACAATGTGAACTTCAAACCAAAAATGATCACAAGAGATAAAGAAGGTGACTACATATTTGTCAGGGGAATAATTCAAGAAGAAGAGCTAACAATCATAAGCATGTATGCATCAAATACAGGAGCACCCGACTATGTAAGACAAATACTAATAGACATGGAAAAACCAAATAAGCAACAACACAATTATAATAGGGGGCCGTAATATCCCATTATCACAAAGAGATAGATCAATTAGACAAAAAGCTGCAAACAACAGAACTGAATCAAACCTGTGAACAAATGGACTTAGTAGACATTTACAACCACATCAGAATACACATTTTTCTCAGCTGCACATGGGACATTCTCCAAAATAGACCATATATTAGCCCACAGAACATTCTTAAGTAAATGTAAAGGGATTGAAATATTATCTGACCATAGTGCACTTAAATTGGGAATTAACAGCAAAGAAAACCAGCATAAATACATTGAAATTAAATAACAACCTCTTAAACAATCAATGGCTTACACATGTAATTAAAGAAGAAATTAAGCAATACCTAAGATTCAATGAACATACAGAGACAACATACAGAAACCTGTGAGACACAATGAAAGTGGTCCTAAGAGGGAAATATATAGCAAAAAGAGTGTCACATCAAGAAAACATAATGAGCACAAATAAACAACCTAATGCCTCATCTCAAGCTTCTAGAAAAAGAGCAAGTAAAACTCAAAGCTCATAGAAGAGAGGAAATTATAAAGATCAGAGCAGAAATGAATTGAAACTAAAAAAAAAATACAAGGAATTAATGAATAAAAAAGCTGGGTTTTTTGAGAGAATAAACAAAATTGATAAACCCCTAGCCAACCTTATCAAGAAAAAGAAAGAAAAAACTCAAATTCACACAGTAAGGATGGAAAAGAGAGAAATTACTACAGATCCCATGGAAATTCAAAAGATCATGAATACCTATTTTTAGAATCTCTACTCACACAGGGTGGAAAACACAAAGGAAATGGACAGATTTCTAGAAACATATGAACTACCAAAGCTCAATCAAGAAAATATAACAATTTTGAATAACTCAGTATCAGCTACTGAAATTGAAAATATGATTAAAAATTTACAACAAAGAAAACACCAGGTTCTGATGGATTCATGGGTGAATTTTAAAAGAAATTTAGAAAAGATGTGACGGCAATACTCCTTACACTCTTCAATGAAATTGAAAGGGAAGCAATCCTCCCTAACTCATTCCTGGAGGCAAATATTATTCTGATATCAAAACCAGGGTAAGAACCAACCAAAAAGAACCACAGGCAAATCTCACTAATGAACAATGATGTAATACTGGCAAATAGAATGCAACAAATCAAGATTATACATGATGGCCAAGTGGGATTTATTCCAGGAATGCAGGGATAGTTTAACATATGCAAATCAATAAATGTAATACACCACATCAACAGTCAAAAACAAAAACCATGATCATCTCAATAAATGCAGAGAAAACTTTTGATAAAGTCCAACACACACTTGTTCATGATTAAAACCCTACAGAAACTTAGAATAGATGGTATCTACCTTAATCTCATAAAGGCCATCTATGACAAACCAACAGTCAACATTTATACTAAATAGACAAAAACTGAAAGCTTTCACTCTAAAATTAGGAACAAGACAAGGATGTCCACTATCACACACCTATTCAATATAGTTCAGGAAACAGAACAATCAGACAAGAGAGAGAAATAAAAGGAATAAGAACAGGAAAGGAAAAAGTTGAATTATCACTATTTGCAAATGACATGATATTCTACATAGAAGATCCTAAAAACTCCATCAAAAGATTACTAGAGTTAATTAACAAATTCAGCAGTGTAGCTGGATACAAAGTCAACACTCAAAAATCAACAGCATTCCTATACACAAACAAAAAAATCTCACTGACAGAGTATGTAAATAACACCTTTCACAATACCATCCAAAAAATGAAATAGGCATCAACCTAAGGAAGGACATAAAAGACCTATATGTTGAATACTACAGTACTCTTAAAAAGGAGGTTGAAGATGATATGAGAAAATGGAAAGATATTCCTTGCTCTTGGGTAGAAAGAATCAACATTGTGAAAATGGTGATACTCCCAAAACTATTATACAGACTTAATGCAATGCCATTCAAAACACCACTAACATATCTTACAGATCTAGCTAAAATTCATTTGTACACAGAAGAGAACTAGAATAACAAAGGCAAGGCAGGAGGCACCTCAATCCTTGACTTGAAATTATACTACAAAGCTACAATGATAAAATCAGCATGGTACTGGCAAAGAAACAGACCTAAGGATTAATGGAACAGATTAAAAGATGCAAACACAATTACAAAGACACTCAGCCACCTTACATTTGGCAAAGAGGTTAAACATGTTCACTGAAAAACTGGCTCTCTACATGCCAAAGACTGAAACTAGAGCCATGTCTATCACTAAACTAAAGTCACAATGGATCAAAGATCTAAATATTAAAACAGAAACACTAAATCTACTGGAAGACAAGGTAAGGTAAGTAGAAGTCTTGGAGACACAGGGGTAGACAAAGAGTTCATGAACAAAACAGAAACCATACTTCAAAGAATCAACAATTGGGATCACATCTTATGAAAAGGTTTTTGCACTTCAAAAGAAATCACCAACAGAGTGAAAAGAAAACCCACAGAATGGGAAAAAATTTTAGGCAGCAGTCCCTCAGGCTAAGGACTTATATCCAAAACATATAAAGACCTGAAAAACATCAAGCCCCCCAAATTCAAAGACCCACTCCATAAATGGGCATCTGAGATGAATATGCATTTCTTACATAAAGATATACAAATGGCAAATAAATACATGAAGAAATGTTCACCATCACTGGTCATTCAAGAAATGCCAATTAAAACAGCACTGAGATTCTATCTCACTCCAGAAAGAATGGCTGACATCAAGAAATCAACTGATAACAAATGTTGGCAGGGCTGTGGTGAAAAAGGAACACTTTTCCACTGCTGGTGGGAGTGTAGGACTGGTGCAGCCACTGTAGAAATCAGTATAGAGATTCCTCAAAAAACTAGGATTTGAAGTTTCATTCAATCTAGCTATTTCCTTCCTAGGTATTTTCCCAGAAAAACTGAGAATGTCATGTCACAGTGATATATGTGCACCCATGCTTATAGTATCACAATTTGTAACAGTTAAACCTTAGAAACAACCAAAATGCCCATCAACCTCAAAATGGATGAAAAAGATGTGATATTCTTATGCAACAGAGTATCACTCAACTATAAGAAAGGATTTTATAGGTAAATGGAGACAACTTGAGACTACACTAGTAAGTGAAATAAATCAGACTCACATTTGTAAATATCGTATGTTTCTGGTGTAAAAAGTAATAAAAATCTGAGAAGAGTAGTAAGATTCAAAATGTACAATAGATATTGTACTAATAAAAGAGAAAGAAAATGTTCAAAAGGAAAGAACAACTTGTAGGTATATACATATAACTATGCATTTTTAAGTGTGCAAGATAGATAACCATACTACTAATTCTGTTGATCAAAAAGAATAGTTTGTGCTGTCGTTGTTTGACTGTCTGTTCATTTTTTAATGCTTTGATTTTGTAACTTGAGCAACTACTTCTAAGATAACAATGTGTAATATATTAACTTGTGTTGATTTATTACTGCTTTTTAAAAATTCTGTATTATTTCTACCTTTTTTGGTTTGCTTTTTAAAAATTATATTAAAAAGCTCACCAGAAAATAAAATGCTCTTATTTCATAGATTATGAAAGATAATAAAGTTTACATATTGATTAGAAAATATAAAGGAGATACATAAATGCTCATACAAACATTTTTTCAAAGTAGTTAATGTAATCCACTTTGCATGGGGTTGGCAGTTTCAGTGTTACTGTTAAAGCTATTTCAAGTATAGGATCAGAATCATATTTTTTTATTCATCCAAGTGTAGATTATTTGAGAAACTTCATTGGGTGGAACATTCAATCAAAAGACTCACAGCCACTAAAACTTTACAAAATTTCTTCTTTCCATATTGTTCATGGAAAGTAGTTACGGAAAATTATCATTCAAAAGTACAGTACTAAAAATTTAAAGATAAAAGGGGTTGGAAAGGGGCAGGGGTTTAGCTCAGTGGTACAACCACCTGCCTGGCAAGTGAGAGGTCATGAATTCAATTCCCAGTACCAAAAAAGGGGTCAGGGGGATGGAAAAGAAAAAAAGCAAGATACATCATGTATAGGTACAAACTCCCTATGATAAATGTTAGTATTATGTATACCTAAAATGTACCAATAAAATAAAAAGTAAAAAAAAATTTTAAATTTAAAGATAAATATATAACTACACTTGTATGTGGCAAGTTGTTTATATTTTATAATGAAAGTTATTAAAATTGACACTTAAAAAATTTAACTTTATTGATACAAATTAGATATACATAATGATCACAGTCATTATAGGCTAATTTATATCTGTATATAATGTATCTTGATTATTCTTTTTTTCCCCATCCCCTGTTTTCAAACCTTCTTCCACTCCTCACTGACAAAGCTCAGGGTTTTTTGTTTGTTTTGTTTTGTTTCTGTGGTACCAGGGATAGAACTGAAGACCTTGTGCTTGCCAGGCAGGCACTCATGCCTCAGTTCTCACTTTATCCTTCTTTTCTCATTTTTTTCCCCTTCCTTCCTTTCCCTTTCTCTTTATTTCCCATTTCCTTTTGGAAAGTTTCTTTCTATTTCACAATATCTATGGCAGTAAAAGACAGTATGGTATAGTGTGTAAGAATATGGTGTGTAAGAAGCTGGACTCTAGATACTTTTTAAAAGTGAATTCTGCCATGTATAAAAAGCTGAAATCAGCAACTGTTATAACTTTCTTTGGTTCCCATTTTTAATTGGTCACAAATTATTTTAGTGTGATTTTCTTTTTGGAAGGGAAGCTGCTTTTGTCTTTCTACAGAATCATCACTGTTACTCTACTGAGAAAGACATCAGAGTATTTGGATACTATGTTGCTGAATAGAAGTATTTGCCTAGTTACCATTGAAAATATTTAATAAAAAATTGTCAACATTGGGCCCTGTAGATTATAAAACAGTATCATTATTATAGCACTGAACTGATGGTCTTCAATTTTGTAGAGTTCATTTTGTTCTTGATGGTTGTCATACAACTACAAACACCCAGAATAAAACTCAATTTCTTAATCTCAATATGTTAGCCTATCCAAAGGGTCAGGCTACTAAATTGGCCTACAGGAGACAGCTGTTTTCTTGCTCTTCAACTAGCAGAATTAAAATAAAAGATCAGAGTTCTTAGAGTGCTTTTGTCTCTCAATATTTTCATTCAGGAATGAGAGTCAAGCTACATGTATTAGGTCCCAAATTGTGGGAAATAACAAAGTTCAACTATTTCTTTGGCTAAAGACAAAGTACTATTATGTATGTTCTGACACCATATAACCTGTGAGAGGTATTAGATGAAGCTTTCAGTAGCTGATAATTGCTGAAGTTTAATTTAATTCTAAATCAATCTTCAACATGTGATTTGTGTCTGTAAATTATCAAAGGACTCATGTAATATGAACATAAGACACTGAAACTGGAATTTACTCTAAGGGCTAGAACAAATTTTTTAACTCAATTTTAATTAATGACTTCTAACGAACTAGCATCACTATCACATGAGCTCTTAGAAGACTAGACTTGTAGTACATTTAGTTTCATAGCTGGTAGCTTTTTGGTTACTGCGTTATAGATGTTTGTTAAATGAACAAACACAATAAACACAGCAACATCCTCAAATGAGTTATCAGTAAATTAATCTGAATCTTATAGCTGTGACATCAATATGATTGATTAGATAAAGATTAAAAATTTCTAATGTTTAGCATATCACAGAACCAACAATCTATTTATAGCTCAGTAAGCAAATAGTTTTTGAAATATTCTGTACTTTTAATTCTCTGCAGGAATAACTCAAATATAAGCATGAATTAAGAAATTTGTTATTGCCTTAACAGATGAATGTACATCTGGCATTCTCATTACAATATCTAAAATAGATAAAGTATCTTATAAACGTCTAGTTCCAACAGTGCAGTATAAAACCACTGGTAGTATAAAACCCTCTCATTACAAACACCTAGAAAGGCATAAAAATATAACAAACATCTGAAATACATAGCTTAAGTTCTGAAGAACATTATCATTTCAATGAAAAACTGACAAACAGTCCAATATGCTAGTACTGTAGGAAGAAAAATGATATGCATTTGTTTTCACTGGTTTTTACACACACACACACACACACACACACACACACACACACACACGGAATTAAAATTATAGAAGAGCCACCTATCAATGAAAAGATGAATGGGGGGTGTGCTTCTGATTAAGACAAGGAAGCACATTCACCCTGATCTGGTTTTCTAGGAGGAAAAACAAGACCCTACATAATCTGTCACCCAAAGGCCAACCTCAGGGTCACTTAGGTCTTATCTGAATTTGAATATACACTACCTCCGTGGACCAGAAATTCTCAAGTTAAGAATTTAACACAAAAATTAACTTAAGGGCCTGGCATATAACTCAGCAGTGCAGCACCTGCCTGGCAAGTGCAAAGTAAAGTAGCAAATACTATGAATATATTATAACAATACATTTAACCTCCTTTCCAACTACTATAAGACAATGTCTCCAAATATTATATATTTTGATGCATTACATTTTTCCCCTATACAATGAAAAGCATTCTGACAGAAGGAACTATCTCAAAACCCTTCATCATCCAGCAGTGGTTAATGCAATGTGTGAAATATATGCCCATTTTAACAGACACTATGACAGAAGAAAAAAATCTGAGAAAACTTTGTTTACCATGCTACATCTAATAAACTTCGCAGTAATCTGAAAATCAACCATGACTCTATTTAAACCTTGCTAATGTACATACATTAAGATCATTTAAAACTATTTTAACACTACTCATTTTTCTTCTATATATTATGCAATATAAGAAGTAGTATAAAGATTAAAACACCTTAGTGTGATATTTAAAAGTCATACACCACCTCATAATAGTTAATATAAAGAGACATGCTGCTGGAAAACATACAAGCGACTTAAAGTTTAAGTGTGGAGCTGTTACAAGAGGAGAAAGACTACTTTGTACCTATTATATGATGCACATTAATTAGAACAAACAGAATACAAATGTAACTTTATTCATTTAAAAAGGAAATGAGAACTGGGGGCAGTGGCACATGTCTTTAATCCCAGCACTTTTGAGGTTGAGGCAAAAAGATGACAGATTTGAGACCTGGCTGGGCAACTTAGCTAGACCCTGTATCAAAATAGAAAAAGGGATGGGGATGTGCCTCAGCTGGAAGGTCCTGGCTCAACCCCCAGTATGGGGAGAAAAAAACAGGAAAGTGGAGAGGGAAAGGAAGAAGCGGACAGGGAATGTTAGAAATTTCAAAAAGTTAAGAACATATGAATTTTACAATAAGGTATATATAACCTTAATTTTCTTTAACCTTTACTTTAACCTTTAACCTTTACTGTTGTGTATGTTAAATAGTAAATAACTGTGCCCCGTACTTTTCCATCCCCTCTTCCTAGAGTATACATACATGTAACACAGAAAATATTTCTTTTACAAATAACTCCAGCTCTTCATCAAATCAGAACAATTCATTTTACAAGTTAATATAATAATATCCTTTCTGTAATTTTCTCTAAAGGAACTAGATAGCAAAGAATGTACCACGCTGTGAAAAGTTACAGTTCAACTATTTCTTAAGTACAATTTTGTTTCCTCCAAAACAGCAATACTGAATCAGTAACTACTGCTTTGCAACAATAACCCAATATCCTATTAAAACCAAAATTTAACAAATTCCTTACTTCAGATCCTGTAGAAGGTCTTTTGCATTAAGCATGGTTATTAAAGAAGTGGTAGCTGCAGGAATTATGATAATGGGTGTGCGTGATCCTGTAAAAACAAATTTTAAAGACAGCAAATATTATTAGGACAAGGAATTATATACTCCTCTGAAAATTAAGAGTTTATAAATTTATAACTTTTAATTCTTTTGAGCTGAAAAACTATTTTAAGTTAGTAATAATAAAAATATTTAATAATCGGTGTTGCTTAAGCACTGACTAATCAGGATGAATACCAAGCACCTACATTTGATATAGATGAACAAGCATAATATTAGCCCTGGTTTTCCTAGTTTTCCACATTTATCTTCCAAGGTAAGTTTAAAAATATTTGCTCAACCTCACCTTTCTTCTGATTTGGGGGAGGTCTTGCTTGAGAAACTATAAGGAGAAAAAAAAAAATCACAAGTGTTATAAAAACTACATTGTTATTTTCAAACTTAGAAAGATGCCTAAAAATTACATTCATACATGGTTATGTATAAAATTAAAAACATACATCTCAAATAAATGTATTTCATTGCTTCACAAAAATATTAAAATGTCTTACTTAACCATCTGTAGTCACAAGAAAAGAAGGTGTGTACATTGCCATGCACTATGTTCATGGATGTTTAGGCCTGGCAAAGAAAGGAATTTTAAAATAAACTAATTACTTCTGCCACAAATGTACTACAAAAGTACATATAACTCTGCGGTAGGGCAGGAAGAGGCAAGAAGCTATTTTGGAAGAAGGAGCTATTGAGAGTTAAGATCTAAAATAGTTCTTATAATATCATCTTTGTTTAAACTTTTTTTAGTCAGGCGAAGAAGAGTGTTAAAAGCAACAAGGCAAATATATCTAAAGGTCTGTATTATCTGGAAATGACTTATTAGTAGCAATTTTGGTTATATTAAACAAATATTTATCTTTTTACTGTCTGTATATGTAACGAGCTTTATAATGCATGTACCTGTTGACATAAGGGCATTAATAATTCATGATGAATATTTAAGAAAATGCTATTATGGTCAATTTCCAGCACTTATCCATATAATAAAGTTTTATCAAATTTTTCTAAGAGTCACACGCTATGTTTTGGCTTACTGGAATCACAAAAATTTATAAGATAAAATTCTAATTCATTCTGCATGATGCTGCAATAGAGAATACAAGACAGTACTGTAGGTACTTGTCAAGACTGTGGAACTTTTCAACATAACATTAAACATTATGTATGTAAATTTCTAAAAAATGTAGGTATTTTAGAGAGATCTTAGCATGGAATGCAGAGTGTGACAAGAGAATCTATATGTACAGCAGCTGTATAAAACAAGCTCATGGAAAGGGAAGAGAGGAATAACATGCTATACTAAGTAAAAGTGAAGATGAATGGAATCTGTAAGGCAAAGATAAAAGGAACAGTACTTAAGCACTGCAATCTGGCTGATAGTTGTTCCATATGAGAATATGATTTATCAATTCAAAAACCACTGTATATGTACTCTGTATATATACTGAACATGTATGTTAAAGACATGACTGATGGATGGTAGGGAAGAAATTGTAATTCAAATGTCAGTTCTTAGATACCACCTTTAAAGAAATCAGAAAACAAACACTTTTGGAATATATTCCATCTTAAAGATAGCAAACTGCTTCCTACTCTTCTGTATAACTACATCATTCTGATGCCAGATTATAAAGTTTAGTAATACAAGTGTTCCAGCCACACAAATACAAGTTTATACATACACATATTTATTGTTGTCAACTCACCTTTCTTCTTACTTAAGAAAAAAACCTTTCTTAAAATCAATTGTAGAAATACAGGTCAAAAGTAAGTCTGATTAGCTAGACAGTGTCTACAATTGGAGTAAATACTTGTATTTCTTGAGGGACTGATGAATAGAAAACATAGACAAACAGGAAAGAGAAGTTGATATGAGTGGACTAAAGAGAATGACAAAAAATGACAGAAGGAAGGGGGCCGGGATTTAGCTCAGTGGCACAAGCACCTGTCTGGCAAGCAAGAGGTGGTAAGTTTGATCCCTGGTACAAAAAAACAAAACAAACAAACAAAAAAGGCAAGACAGAAGGACAGATGAAAGGAAAAAGGAATTCCAGTGCCACTTCAGTCACAGAGGTCTTTTTTCCTCTCTCTCCCTCATTCCCTTCCTTTTTGTCAAACAAAGTGACAAACAGATCTAAGAATTTAGAAAACATTTACTAAAATAAAGGCTCAAAGATTGAGTGTAAGATGAAGGCTAAATAGCAAAGTTTACACATACTAAAAGTCTAAAGGTTTAGTAAAACTATAAAAGAATATTAATAAGTTCTCTACTATGTAGTGACCAGGGTAGGTTAACAAGTTTGATTTAAAGAAAAAAGAGGTAAGGGGTGGGAGAATAATAAAAGAAGTCTGTATGGCAGAATGATAATAGCAAGGTCTTACTTAGCTGATTTAAAATCACATTCCCATTTGCCACTGCCTAGGCCAGTGACTGCCAATCTTCTTAAACCTTTCAATGATACAAGCAGCCTACTACAGCACATATGCCATAGGTTTGTCACCATGGGCCTGGGCAAATTATTCTGGTATTGATTACCTTTGCTAAGCCTGTTTCCTCAACTATAAAACAGAGGGTAACACTTTCTATATCCAGATACTGTTATGAGAATTTTAAAATATAATAATGCACCCTCAGTCCTTAGCCAGTTCCAAATAGGTGTTTACTAAACTCTAAACCTACACCTGATGCTAACTGTCACTTCTTTTCCTATACTTAAGCAAATGCAATGACTCAATTTGTGAGCCAAGTAAAAATGAAAAAAATACTACTGTGGCTTTCTTTTATTTTAAATGGTCATATTAAAAACTCCTTTAAGAATCCTTATTCAGTGCTTGGAATATAGCTGAGTTGGTAGTATGCCTGCCTAGCATACTTCAGGTCCTGGGTTTGTTCCTTAGCACAACATTTAAAAAAAAAAAAAATCATAGACTATGTATGAGGTGTTTTACTACATTATTAAATGGCAAATAAAACAGAAGCCTTGCCCTATGAAAGTTTTCAGTGTAGCAGAGGAGATCATAATATATAAACAAATATGAACACAAAAGGAACATATTAAGGAAGAAAAGGAGTATGTACTGGCAGAAAAGTATCTTTTAAAAGAATGCTTACAGAAAGCCTCTCAAAGAAAGTGATATTTAAACTGAAACTTGAAGGATGTAAAGAAGCCAACTTGCAAAGAACAAATAAGTGAATTGTCCATAGGAATGCCTGCAAATGCCACAGGCAGGAAGGAACTACCATACTTAAGGCAGACTGTCAACTTACTGGTTTAGAGCCACCAAGGGGGTTGATAAGAACATTTCTGGAAGTGTTTGGGTGGATCATGGAGGAGTGACCTTGGCATCTATACCTAGTCCCTTGTCTTTTTCTCTGGCAATGTTCCCATGCTTTACTTCCCAACTGCCTTGGAGCTGGTCAATCAGAGACTGAATTTCCTAAAACTGTGAGCCAAATTAAACCTTTCTTCCTTTACCTTGTGAGTGTAGGGTATCACCATCTCAGTGACTATAAAGCTAATGCAGAGAACTGATACCAGAGAAGTGGTGTCACTGTTGTGACTGTACCTGACCAAGTGTTTTAGAAGCCTTTACAACTGATGTACAAGAGGCAATAGAAAAGGTTTAGACACACAGTAAAAAGAAGCCTTAGAATGATGTAAGCAGAGCCTGACAGGTCATTTTGGCCAGAGCTCAGAAGACCAAAATGGTGATAGATATGTGGTCAATGAAGGACAGGCTCAGATTAGTTGGGATCAAGGACTTTAGTGGCAGATGCACTAAAGCCCAAACGTGTTACATCCTGGTAGAATATTTATATACACTTTGCCTATGTCCCAAGATATTTCAGAAGACTTAAAGTTAGTGGGGCTTCCAGGGTGGACGGGGTCTGAGGGACAACTCATCTTATGGGCCTTGATGGACAGCTGTGGCTTCTTGGAAAATGGCAGAAAGAAATGAAAGAAGTGTGGCTTAAAGATGAGTGACTGTGAGAATGGCCCAACCATGCATCTCTGTGATGAACCCTACTAGATCACGGTAAGGGATTGCAAGATGGCTGACTGACTGGTGGCACGATAAGAGAGCCTCTCTGAGAAAAATAAAAATAAAAACAACTCAGATGCTGGAATCTGACAACATGGAGAAAGCAAGACAAAAGGAGAGGAATGCTGATGACTCAGGAAGAAACTGAGGAAAAAGAAAAAGAAAAAAAAGAAAGTAAAAAGAAGAAGCGTGGACAGAGGGCTGGAGCTGGGCAAGCCCCGGGTCTCTGTACTGGCACGTCTTAGAGTCAGGTGACTCACGATCGAGCTGAGATCCGGCCCTGTCACTTTGGTGAATGACGGGAACTGGATTCCCCAGATAGGGAGGACCAGATGGGCGACATTTTGGAGCTGGGCTGGGCCGGCTTGAATCAAAACCCGAGGCGTCCGCCGATGACTCCTAGTCCAAAACAGATTGGTGGGATCTGCTCAGGCTGGGCCACACCCCTGGTTGAAACCCAATAGCCGGGAAGAGGCTTTTCTGGGCCAGTTGCATCCCCAGAGAACACACAAACTTGTTGAAGCACAAACTGCTTGACTGGCATAGCAGGAGGAGCCAGCTCTCAGCGTGCAACTCGCAGATCTGCAGCGGACTGGGGGGTAGTACTTCCCTTGCCAGTGCACTGAAGAAAAACTGTAAGCAATACAAAAGGCCCAGAGACCTCCACCATCCACCTGTCTGAAGGGAGCCGGAAACATGACAAGACAGAGAAAAAGCAAAAGGTCCCCAACTGCAGAACCAGGGAAAGTGAGTCCATCAGAGGTAAATGCAGGGGATATTGAGAGCAGCAAACCTGTAATGTCAGAGACAGCCTCATCGGAAATAAAGAAATACATCTGTGACCTCGTCGTCGAATTTAAATCTGAAATTCTAACTCAGAGGAAGCAAGATATAAGAAGATTAATAAAAGAAGTCCTGGGTAATCCTCAAGTAGACACAAATGAAAGAATAGAGGAACCCAGAGAAAGGAGAGAAGCCTTTGATGAAGAATATAAACAAAACCTAGAATATATGAAACAGATCCAAAGAGAATATCAGGAAATTTAAAACTCCATTGAAAGCTGGCAAAATCTTTTAACAGAAACTAATGGCAAATTTTCAAAACTTGAAGATAGATTTGCAAAGTATGACAGTGAAAGGAAGGATCTCTTAAAAATAACAAGGAACCAGGAAGCAATGATACAAAGGCTAGAAGATGACAAGAGGATTTATAACCTAAGAATAAAATATGTGAATGAAGATGCAGCAACAAATACAAATGAAATAAAAAGTCTAT
>PVLA01013062.1:0-39491 GCA_004027455.1 Hydrochoerus hydrochaeris | reverse complement strand
AAAGGAAAACTCATCAAAATCACAGCAGACTTCTCAATGCAAACCATCAAATCAAGAAGAGCTTGGAGTGAAATATTCCAAGCCCTGAAAGAAAATAACCTCCAACCCAGAATGATGTACCCTGCAAAACTGTCTCTCAAAATTAATGGAGAGACAAGATATTTCCATGACAAAGAGGAACTGGGGGAGTTTGTGACCAACAATTGAACCCTGCAAAGAATACTGAAGGACATTCTAGAGAGAGAAAGAAAATCACCAGGGTTCAAGGAACCGTGGTAGAAAGGCCTCAAAGAAAAGGGAAGACAGTGGAATGAAGGAGAAAAGTAAACAAACAACAATGATAGAAAAATAGCATAGCAGAGATTAGACAGAGAGATTGATTATATCATTGTTTTAGCTTGACTGATTTTATTTGAATCTGGTATGCTTGAGAGGGTCGAGTCTGAAAACAGGGCAACTTCTCTGGAGATGACAGGATTCAATAGAATACCCATTCTGGTTTGATTGTTAACTGCCTTTGAAGTTCTATAATGTCTCCAATGTTTAGATTTTATTAATAGTGTAATGCAATGCTAAGTTTAACTATACTATGTTTGACAATATAGACAATTTTATTGAAAATAACAAGAGATATAATAACTACCGTAGATCACCTAGTATTGTGGTTTTATATGTCCTTTGCATTTCATGTTTCTCTAGGAATTTATATTGTTGACTTGTTTTGATTTGTTTCTCCCTCTAATACAGAAAGACTAGGTATATGTGTATAGACTTATATATGTGCAGAACTTCTAAGTGGTTTATGAGAATGGATTATAGTTATTGTAGAGAAAAAAAGAGAGAAAAAGAAAGTATTCTAAAGGATATAACTGCATGTATGTTTGAGTGTGTGGGATTAATAACCATGTTGCTAAAGCTTTAGTTGGATAGATGAACAAAACTGATTGCAGTCTCACTGTTCGTATGTCCACTCTGTAGGCTTTATTTTGTAACTTGAAAAACTACTTCAAAGAGGAAAGTATGTAATTATCAGCTAGTGATTTCTTACTGGTTACTAATTTTGTTTTTGTTTTGTTTTGTTTTTGGGATTTTGTATTATTTCTATCCTCTTTCTGTTTCAATGTTTTTTCTTTAAAGAAAAAAGAAAAATTAGGCAAAGGTAGAAGAATCATGTATAACGAACAATTAACACTTAAACACATACATGATAATAAGCATCAGATGCAATTACCTGAAAGAAAAAAAATTTTAAAACTGCCTTTATAGAAGAGAGATATTTTTGCTGTTTTTTTAATGTCTTAATTTTTTACTTTTTTATTTATTTTATTTATTTTTATTTATTTTTGTGCCTGGGATTGAACTCAGGATCCCACATTTTCCATGCAGGAATTGTTTCACATAGCTATATCCCTGGTTTGAAAAATGGTTGTTTTTGATTTGATTTTTGTTTTAGTTTTGATTTTTGTCCTGAGAATTTGACTGAGGACATTGTGCTTTGCAAGCAGGCACTTATGCCACTGAGCTCTAGCCCCAGCCCCAAGAAAGAGAGATTTTGAACATCTTTATAACTTACCTTTCCATTCTGAAAATTTCGGTCCCAATGGTAGCCTTGACATTACTCATCTAAATCTGTAAGGATGAGCAAGCATAAAGCCCACAGCCATTTTATACATTCTGAAAATTACAAAGTGATACTATAAGAGTAGAGTCTTCAATTATCATTCAAAGGTAGATAGAAAAAATTGGAGAATATTATTTCCTACCTGGCATCCCAGAATGTAAGAATAGATGCTCCTCCAGCTCCATGACCACGTTGATTGTCGTGGTTATCCACAAAGACAAGGGCTCTACCAGTAGGTACAAAGCCCCAGCCTTCTCCCCAGTTCCTAGATTAAAAATAAGATGCACAAAAAAAACCCGAGATGTACATATCATACATATGCATGTACAATTGCCTTTGCATATCTATACTGTCATTTCTTTCTACATGCTTTCTTCAGTTAAATTAATTAACTGCTCTAATTAAGCAGTTTCCCAAAAGATTTTGTAATCTATTTAAAATTATAGGATTCATTATATTGGAACATAGATGGACTTTGAAGGATAAACATTCATGTCACACTAGACATCACATCAAATTGTGTTGCAATCAAGCTTAAATGACATATTATTCTCATATACATAATTTAATATTTGAAATTCACTAACTGACATCATATACATCAATTCCAGATTGTAGGCACATCATAGGTACTGATTAAAATGTTAAGTTAATTTTATGAATTAACTGAGCTCATAAATTAAAAGTAAAAAGAGTGAAACAGAATACTCACATTACAGGATAGAACTTCTTGTTGAATTGTTCAGTTTCTAGACTATTTGCTTTGATATTAAAAATAAAAGAGATTGTAATTGACAAGGGTGAACATTTTACTAACTTTAAGAAAGCCATCTTCTCTCCATTCTACTTGTGAATAACTGTGCCTAGTTTGGCCCTGTACTTGAATTCTGTCACACGGCCATTTCCAAAGTATTTACTACTTTTAATTGCTTCACCACCCAGATCAATTACCTAGTAGAAATATAGAGGAAAAGGTCTTTCACATCAGAATTTTAAAGTTGCATTCAAATACCATTAAGCTAGTTACATGATCTGACATACTCCAAAACCTTTTTTCTTGTTTTTTATAAATATGTGCCATAATATTGGAGGAAACTTGATTACAGGGTGACATGTTTTCCTGCAAACAAATGCTTAACCTGCTTATTTTTCCACATCTGCATACAATAGCTCACACTAACACAGCATTTATTCTTTTACTGAGAACATTTCTCAGTGCTTGATAATTATTAAATTACTTAATTTCCAATGACTTCAAAAACCTAGCACTTTTCTGCATATGGGAAAGTAGTTTTACAGAAATTCAATCAATTTCCTCAAAATATTATGCAGCGTAAAGCTGCAGACCTATGTTTCAAACAGCTATTAATTATGTAGCCAACATTGTATCTAAGATACATTTGTTTGTGGCAACAAGAGGTAAAGAATTTTCTGTCTACTCTATGGTCCCTAAAGAAGTGATAAGTGGCACAGTTTTGCTTTCACAGTAAGGGAAATGTTTACATTTCCACACACACAATTGTGATAAAAAATTAAATGTGCTACCTTTGAATAAAGTAAAAGGATACTCTTTTGAATGATCCACTATGTTGCAGAAATCGCATATTTTATTAAGCTGTCATTCACTGTGGAATGAACAACATGCTCTTTCATCATATACCTACACAAATATTGATTATATTGATGTACCTCCTGGAAAATGAAAGGTCGACTTCCCGAAGAGAACCAATTTGTGTTGAAATTATTCAGTTTATCCAAAGTTGCCTTGATGTCTCCAGGCCACATGTGTTTAGCAGCATCAAGTCTGAACCCTGCTACACCAATGTCAATGAGATTGTACAGGTAGTTGGCAATCTTGGTACGCACATAATCCTTCTCCAGTGCGAGATCAAGAAGACCAGTAAGACGACAGTCTCTGACCTGTTGAGATAAATTTTTTCATTCAATCATACAACATCATTTTTCACTGTAGGTCACTATGTATTACATAATGTGTCCTTTGCATAAACATTAGGAACAATGATATTTTACAGTGAGCATACTTGTAAATGATTTATAGTACCAAAATAGAGCACAAGAAATAAAGGAAGAGAAATTTTCACTTAAAGACTGAATGTTTTCTTTTTTTCCCTTTTTTTCTATTTTTTTATTGTATGTGTGAACAAACCCACAGTGTCCAGAAGTGTTCTTCCCCTAAATTTGACAACTTCTAAATTTGACATATCCTAAATATGACAAGTCTGATGCTTAGAGGAAAGTATTTGAATTTTTTTCTTATTTTTAAACAGTTAAGGTTGATAAATAGGTTTCCTAATGAATCTAAATCAGTATCACACTGTATTCAATCCTGTTCATGTAAGTAATTGAAGTCCTATAATGTTCTTGACAATATAGGGAATGGGAACAGGGCAAAAGAGAAATCAAGATATATCATGTATAGATACAAATTCCCTATAATGATTATGGTCATTATGTATACATGAATGGTTTTGATAAACTTAAATAAAATAGAGAACACCACCATTTTTACTAATTATCTTTAAAATGTGTGCTTTTTAAGAATAAAAGTTCTATAAAATCTGAAACAATAAATTTACCTGAGCAGCATCATTATAGGACTCAATGCCTCCACTTGAAGCTTACATTTGCCGTCATTAAAATCCCAAGCAGAATATGGCACCACTGAAAACTCCCTATTTTGAGCATTGTAGTAACTTCTGTAAATACTGTTTGTTCCTATACCATTGCCTTCACCACACATGTGATTAATTACAGTATCCACATAAATTCGGACCTGAAAAGCAAATCAACTACTTCAGTTTGACTTCAGGAAGACCTTTAGATATTATTCAATGTTCATAAAAGTCCAAATATGTGTTTGTAATTTTATAACAATAACTTCACAAAAGACGAAAATCAAGTGTGAAGGATCCTAGTGTGAAATAAAGAACTGCATCAGTTTTAGCCATTGGTCATTACACATAAATATATATTTAGAGAAAAAGTAAATTCTTATGACCCTGACTAAATGAAAAATAAATACACTCATGTGGAATTAAGAATCAATTGAGCCTCAAGAAATTGTTTTTTGACATTTCTATTGGTCTCCAAGATATAAAAGCAATTAATTATTGCTCTCTACTGTATTTAGCAAAATCAAATAGCTACTTGAAAGCAGAAGAGAATGGGAAAAAAAGCTCGGAATCACTAGTGAAAACATAAATCACATATAAAAGCCAGCATTTATTGTAACTTGAATTTCCAATTCCTGTGCAGAATTATGTTGAAAGAAGTTATAAGTGTTAAATAGTTATAAGTGTTAAATTACAATGTTTTACTTTGTAAGTAATTTAACTATTGCCTCATCTGCCTCATCTTTATAGAGGTTTATATACACAAAAATTTACAACTATTAAGTACAAGGCAAAGTTTCATTTTTTACTTAAAGAAGTATGAAGAAAATTTTTTTTTAAATTTTAGTTTTCTAATGTTCTACTCAAAAATAGCCAGTAACAGGGAGAGAAGTTATTTTGCTCTATAAAAATGTGAAAAGAAATTTGAATTTACTTACTCCAACATTGTTATATCTAGTCACCATGTTTCTGAATTCAGCTTCACTTCTAGATCTTGAACATGTTTTATAACTAATTGGTTGATATCTTTCCCACCACGGTCTATGAGGATTGTAAATTATAATATTTTCATTGGGTGGAGAGACCTGCAAGAAACAGAACCTTAATAACAACAAAATTATGGCTTGGTTTACACCACTGTATGCTATAAAATGTAATCCATAGTTAAAAGTATTTTTGAGAATCTTTCTGTACTTAGTTGCATTGCTTTATAGCAGTTGAATATAATAAATGTTCATTGGAGTTGTCCTGCTCATATCCTGAAACAAAAATCTTGTCAGCAACACTGTATTTTTTCTTTTCAGAGACAGAGTGTTTCATTCAAGTGAAACATTTTTCCAAATCACCGAGGCTGATTAAAATACTATGTAGTGTAAGCTCACTACATTTTGCAATGTATACTGTGAACAATACTTAGCTGAACACCTCCAAATCCCTTTGGAGCTAAGTATCGTTCACATTCCTCGGTAATATCATTCCAGCGCCACTCAAACAGATGGATGATAGACGTGCATCCCTGCCAAGTGTGTGGGGTGTACTATGCTCAGCAGAGCCAAAAGCAACAGAAGGAACCTCATTGTGCTGTGAAGTTGTCAGGGTTCTTTCTAGCAGGTATTTATATTCCAGAAAAAGATCACATTATATGCAGTCAGTATTAACCTGAGTAAATATTTAAAGAAGAAACCATTTATTCATTATCTTGTCAATTTGTCAAACATATTCACTCAACAGCTGAAGAAAATTCCTAAAATCTCCCACTAAAATAGCCAAAATGGTCTTCTAGAACTTTTTGATTTTTTTTCTTGAAAGAGTATTAATCTTTTCAAACATCTGACATTTGATACATACAAACAGTCCTTATTCACATGTTATTTAAATAGTGTGTGTGATGTCCTTCACTAAGGAGGAAAATGACAGTGTGAACCAGCTGAATTTATTCTTAAATGTAATTTATCTGTCCACCTTAAAACTGGTGTGAAATTATAACTATAACTAGTTTTCTCTCCTTGATTTCAAGTCACTTTCCTTTGAATTTTAAAAAAATGATATATTTTTTGATTCAGTAGTACTTGTTTGTGGTAATGATTACATTCTATGTAGAAAACTGTTGCATGTATATTGTACATTCTAATTCTTTTCTTTTTTCCCATCCCTTTATGACCCTTTTACTTTTCCTAGCATCAGATCCATTTATTTATATTATAAAACCTAATAAAGTTGATTATCATATATACAAGTTAAAAAAATCAGACTAATAGGCCAAAGATTATATATCACATGTAAAACAATTGTACTGTATCAAAATACAGTTGTAAGTATATTTTCCATGCTAGGTTACAGTAGCCTTTTTTGGTTTCTCTTTTTTCCTATTACCTTTCTTTTATTTTGTACTTTATATATATATTAAGTTTTCATATTAAAATAATACAATATTTAAGATTGTGTGTCTGAGTTACTTCACTTAACAATATAGCTTCAAGGGGAATCCACTTTTCTACAAATGACTCAATTTTATCCTTTTTCCTGGCCCAGTAGTATTTTGTTGTTTATAAATGCCACTCTTTTCATGCCATTCATCTGCTGATGGACATGTAGGTTGTCTCCAAGATTTAGCTATTATTAGTTGTGCTGCTATAAACATGGGCATGCATATATCACTGTGTTATGATGTCTGTAACTCTTTTGGGAAGATACCTAGGGGGCGAATAGCAGGATCAAATGGAATTTCCACTTCAGTTGTTTAAGGACTTTCCATGGTGGGTGTATTAGTTTACAGTCCCACCAACAAGGAAGAAGTGCTTTTTCTCTCCAGAAGCTCACCAGTATTTGTTATTGGTTGGTTTACTGATGGTATTCATTCTTTCTGGAATGACACTAAATCTCAGTGTTTTTTAATTTTCACTGTTTGAATTATCAGCCATGTTGAACACTTTTATGTATTGATTACCTGTTTGTACTCCTTATCTCAGAAGCATTTATACATTTAGATGTTCATTTTTAATATGATCTGTAAATGGGATGTCTAATTTTATTTGTATTTCTTTATATAATCTATATAATATTCCTTGGTCCAAGGAGTAGCTGGCAAATTTTTTTCCCATTCTACAGGTTGTATCTTCACTATTTGGTTTCCTTTGTTGTATAGAAGCTTTTTAATTTGATGCATTCATATTTGTTGATTCTTATTACGATTTCTTGTGCAACTGGAATGAGTTTCAGAAAGCTTTTGCCTTCTTTTCTATTCCTATGGATCCTAGATCCCAATGACTGTTCATCTTAGAATGTGACAATTCTCAATCTGGGACCATACTTGGACTAACTTGTCTCGGAGTTTAGAAGTAACCCAACATGTTTACATGACCCTTAGCTCAGGTACTTATAGACCTGAAATTTAAGAAGAAAGACTTCTTACAGTAAGTAGATGACTTCCTACTTTGGATATCCTTTAAGCCCTATTAAGATTATTGGTCTTTAATAAAAAGGGGATAAAATGCATCCCAATGCAAGGTCCAGATTTCTGAACAAAAAGTTTCATATTGTACCTGGAATGTATTTTAACAATGGAACAGAGACAATTGTTCTCAAGGAGAACAAGGATAATTTGCTAATGGGTTACTCTGAAGTACAAGAAGAAGCTGAGGTTTTTCTTGGGAATGGCTCATTTCTACATCTTTTGGATACCCCAGTTTGGAAGAATAGCCAAAACATTATATTAGCTAACTCAGGAACAAACTGCTGAGCACTTGGAATGAATCCCATCCTCTCAGGAGGACTTCCAGGCTGTGAAATGAGCCCTGATGCAGGCCTTTGAATCAGTAATTTTAGATTTAATGATATTTTTTTCTGTCTTTATGAGAAACAAAGAATAGCCACTGGAGTGCTGACTCATCATCTGAGGGAGGAAATCCATCCGGTCATCTACTTATCCAAATATTAAATGGGGTGGAGGGTGCACAGGACTGGCCCAGCTGTGTATTAGCAATAGCTGTGATGACATTTTTAATCCTGGAATCCTCTAAAATAACATTGAGGTAAAAGTTTTCAGTTATAATCCACACCAGGTTAAAGTGCTTTTACATCTCTGGGGGACATTTGTAGATGACTGGAGTAATATCTCATCACCCTTATAAAAATCCCAAATATCTCTCTTCAGTCTTGTACAGTTCTAATTTTGGCTACCCTTCTCCCAAGTAACCCATAGCACAACATGAGTGTGAACAAACTATTGCCTAGAATCACTATCTAGCTCTGCCAATCTTAATGATCTCTCATTGACAGAGATGGCAATTCCATGGTTCACTAATAGGAAAAGCTTCATAAAGGATGGCATTAATAAGGGAGGGTATGCCATAGTCAGTCTAACCCAGGTCACTGAAGATACTTTCTCCTGGATTCTTAGCCTAGAAAGCAAGACTTACTGCCTTACTCAGGCTTTTTAATTTGACCCTAGCAAGAGGACACACACACACACACACACACACCCCAAATATGCTTTTTGGATTATATATGCACAGATGCACACACTGCCATCTGGAAATAAAGAGGACTTTTTGACTAGTTGCCTGTCACTAATAAAACATGGGCCAATGGTCTTTAACTTCCTTAAGGCACTAATTATCACAGTGAGGTAGCAATTGGCCATTGCTGGGGACATAAAACCTGGTTGGACCTATCTCCCATGGTAATTGAAAGGCAGTTTTGGCTGCAGACTGACTGCTCTCCAAAATAACTGCCCCCAATAACTCCCCATGATGTCATTACAAGTTCTTGTCATGGAGCTTGGTACTCTACAAAGAATTTCAAATGATTCATGATGAGGGCAGAGTTCAAAACAGCCAATGGTGGCATGCAGGATATTGATTGTTCTTGCTACAATGAGCACAATGGATGGTCATTAAGTCTCTGCACAGTGCTTTCAATTTAGGCACTGGTTTCAGATTAGGCACTATGGCACATAATCTCTTTATGGGGCCTAGATTCCAATCATGGTAACCCAGTTTTGTAAGGTGTGCTATGTCTGTGCCCTCTGTAATTCAAGACCTATATATCATCGTCTTAACCAATATAGTGGCAAGGGACCTCCCTTAAAGAGGACTGGAAAATAAATTTCACCCACATGCTTCTGTGTAAGGGGCACACATCTCTTGGTGTGCATAGCTACCTCTATCAGGTCCGAATGAGCCTTGAAGGTAGTGAACAGTCTTCTTAAGGTATGAACCTCACAGGTTCATCCAGAGTGATAATGGACCCTTCTTCACATGATAAATTATACAGAGATTGTCAAAGCCCTGAGAATCAAATGCCATCTCTACACTGCTATTCCTTAGGGAATGTTGAATGAGCCAGTCAAACTTTCCTCAAGCAGACTTTAGTCAAACTATCCCAACAAATCCTCATAAATGGCTAGACGTCCTTCCAGTTGCCTTAATGGGACTTGGAGCTGCTTCTAACTCCAAATTTAATCACAGCCTGTTTTAGATGCTTTATGGGACTTTCCTGATAGCTGCTATTTGTTTCTATCTATCTCTGGAGGTGATTCTTCTTTTGCAGATTGGGATTTTAGGATTTCTCAATTCAGAGTCTTAAAATAAATTAAAAAGTAAGTGTTAAATAATATAGGTGGGGACTTCCAATTCTCCCTTTGATTTTTTAAAAGTTCTTCTCATTCTCTTTCAAATAGCTGGAAAGTAGTTGTTCAGGTCTCCTTATCATTGGTTTAATTTTTCTCATAATACTTTCCCTTTTCAACTTGGCGGTTGTAATGGGAATAAGTTTTAGCTTGTGCTTTTTAAAAACACTTTGGACTTAGGAATGTGAATTTCTGGAGAAATTAAAGGAGCACAACTTCTAAGGGTGGTTAGTCTAACCTGACCTATCTTCTGGTATCTCCAGATACCAGTCACCTGCTCTGGAGCAGGTAACCTTGGGGGATGCCTTTAGAACATACAAAAACCAAGTAAGGATTGAAAGGGACACCTATTTTTTTCCCCTTGTTGTCTTGCAGATGGGAAATTCAATGTCAAACTCTCTTACTTCTTTGGAATGTATTCTTTATTATTATTATTTACTTGTAAAGTTTGGGCAGACACAATGATCATCCTTACAGTCTAGAATTTAATTTTGGTGTGTGTGTTGGGGTGATCATATTCATAATCAGGAATTTAATTTTGTGTGTGTGTGTGTGTGTGTGTGTGTGTATGTATGTGTCTGTTGGGGCTCAAACATAGGACCTTGCACTTGCCAGGCAAGTGCTATGCCATTGCCCCTAGGATTTAATATATTCTTATGCACTGAAATTTGTTTGACCCTCACATATTGAAAAAGAACTGTTTAATATTTTTGTAAACTTGCACATGATCTGCTTTTGTCCTAGAGGCCAAGTAGAATGCAGAAGAAAGTACTGATTTTGATACTATTTTGCAACTAGAATTGTACTGTGAGAGAGTGAAAATGTTCAGAATATTTCTTGCATTAAGAGGAAATCTTTACTTGTGTTCAAAGTATCCAACTATTTCCTGTATCTTAATGACAAAAGAAGTAGTAAACAGGGTGTGAGAGCTTGTATGAGGCAATATTTTTCTAATTCGATGTTGTCTGTGTTTTTCCCAGCAAGTATTTATATTTCTGAAAAAGATCACATAATATAAATATTAACACGAATAAATATTTAAGGAACAAAGAGTTTAACCATTATCTAAAAAGATTAACTGAACAGCTGAAGAAAATTTATAAAATTTCACAGGAAAATAATCAAAATTTTTTCTAGAACTTAATTTTTCTTATTGGAAAGTTATTAACTTTTTCAAATATGTGTCATTTGATATATACAAATAGTCCTTATTCATGTTTTAAGTAAATACTCTGATGATATTTGTGATATATTTCTCTAAGTGGGAAAATTACAGTGAAAACCATCTGTATTTATATGAAAAACATTATTTTATTTCCATGTCTTCAATATTTGTAATGGTTTCATTTTAAAAAGATACAACATGTTCTATTTAGTTCTTTTATCATTTGCTAATAAAAATTCTTGGTTAAGTAAAGTTGTAAATAAAAATCCCTGAAAGTACTTGAGATTTAAATGAAAACAATGAGCTCATTTCCCACATCAAATCATGTGGCTGAAGCAGCAGAATTTTTGACAATGATCTTATTCTTCCAAAAACTAAATACCTGTAAATAGGATGAAACACTACATAAAATACACACATACATTCTCTTTCTCAAATTATTGAAATCCTATAGAGGATTAATAGGGTAGGTGAAAAAAAAAGACTTTATTCATCTATTCAATCAATATGGAATGAGTTTCCTGTTTTGCCTATTGCAAAAGATAATGAGAGAGATTATATATCAACTAAAATAAGTCTGTGTTCTTTTAGAGAGGTTTCATTGCTGTGAAGAACCAGAAAATAGACCAAAAATATGTAGCAGTAACACTAATGCTTTCAAACACAGGATCTATTAACCTTGTGACAAAAGAGAAGAAAAGCTGGCAGTTAGAATTGGACACAAGGAATATTAAGCACAGAGGCAGAAATTGTTGTTGGGGTGAGCTGGGGTCTGGACACTTTATTCTAATTTTGAGTGTGATAGTTTCATGAGAAATTTCTGTGAAAGATACATGTCAATTGTCTTTTTATTTATGTTTAGAGATATTACTATACAACCATCTGACTTGTATAGTCCTCCAGATGTTTTGATCAATATGATCCTCTGATAAAATTATTTGAAAAGGACAAGAATATTGCATACTATATTTTAAATTAATTTATGCCTTGAGTTAATGGTCTATCAGTGCACTTGTCTTTTGTCCTCACAGTGGTCTCTGACCCTCTCATTTTCATCTGGAAGATTTTATTCTCTATATTCTTAAAGAACAATAGACAAAAAATATCTTACCTTCTTATATCTGCTTTTTGCTGAATCATGGGGAGTGATCATGTCTGTCCTTGGAGGTAGTAAAAAATTCTCTTATTGGCTTATCTAATGGGGTTAGCACTGGCAGTATTGGATATGATAAAAATTCATGTGTGAACACCAGGTTGACTTACTACTACTGACATATGGGAGACATAAATTTAACAAAGGTATTAATCAAGCCACATGTAAATAATCAAAAGTGGGATGATGGTAAATAGAAGCAAAATAGGTAAAATTCAAGGAAGATGGGATAGCATTTTGCATAAACTTCCACAAATGTACTCTGCTTATAATTATGTAGCTATTGGGACTTCGCATATGTCTTATTAATATTAATTTAAACTTGTCCTCAATATTTACCCAGTTACATCAGATGGAGTTCAAATCTGTCACTTTTATGCCCCTAAATAATCTAATGGTTTTTTGTATTGATCACAATATTGGCCAACTAATTTTGTGATAGATACACACCAGCTAAAGCATCCCTTATTGGATCTGGCCTCCTTTAATTTCAGTGCCACCAAGAAATCTTGGTCTAATGTAATTGGATCAGAGATATTTTTTTGTGATTTTTCCTATTCTTTCAAGAGCTTGTTTAAGGTTTCCAGTGTTACTTCATGGTGAATGAAGTTATTCAAAGAGAAAGGTTTGTAACTGTCCCTTATAGGTACTACAAATTAAGTCAAGAATTTGCCTAAATCAGTGCATAATTTATGCAACAAAAAGAACATCAATTATCCAGAATATTTGTATTGGCATTCTCACCTCATATAAAGATCTACAAGACAAGTTTAATATTTATCACTGTGATATGATATTCACATCAAAGTAATGTGATAGGAAAATCTGAAGAAAACATCCTCCAAAAATCTAGCAAGACTACAAATTTGGACCACTCTGCTGAAAAAGCCTTTATTTATTTTTTTGTTGCTGTTGCTAACCTGCATTATACTCTGTGCCAACACACCTGCCTTTGATTCAGTTTTAGTGCAGGATGAGAGACAGTAACTCATTTCAATCTTCTGCAAGTAGACCTCCACTTTTCTTAAGGTCATTAGTAAAAGAGGCTTTTTGTCCATTTGGATATATTTTTGTCTCTTCATCAAAAATCTGACAGATGAAGGTGCACAGGATTTTTTTCCCTTTGTTTTCTATTCTATTCCATTGGTCTACAAGTGTGTTTTTCCCCCATTACCAAGTTGCTTTTTTCTTTTTTTAATATGGCTTTTCTGTATTACTTGAAGTCCAGTATTTTGGTGCTTCCAGCGTTGTTCTTATTTCTAGGGACTGCTTTAGCTGTTCTTGGAAAAATGGATTAAAGGAGGCAAAGACAGCATCTGCCTTTGGAGCTACCAACTCAGGAATTCTTCAATTATGAAATCTTGCAGAGAAGTTATTTTCTTTTTCAAAATTCAGGTGATGACATTTATTTACTCCAGATCCGGCATTTTTTTCATCATCACTGTCTTGTCAATCGTCCATCATCTGCTCCATCTATTTCTGGTAAATCTACATCCTCATCACCACTCACGTTGTTCATCATCTCAGAGAAGCAATCAAAATTAGACATGTCTTCATCGGAATCATCTTCCCAGTCTTTCCAATTATTGAAGTCCACACTAAGCCAATTAAGCTTTGCCCTTTCTGTTGTTAACCTAAGCCATGACTGGCCAGATTCTCCTTTTCGTAAACAACATAAAATTGATCTGTCTGTTCTTTTATGCTTAGAATCCCTTGGATCAATACAGTGAAAAAGATCAATTTCGTTTAAATGTTTAAAATTATCACTTCCTCCAAGACAACTGAAAGTAAGTTTGGATTTTTCAAAGTTTACATTAACATCTTTACTATCTTCAACACAAAATTCAATGAAGACATAGTCCCTTCCATCACACCACTTTGCAGAAGCAGGCTGCATTGTGAACGGGCAGGGGGACGGGCGAGCGGGTGGGCGGGCCTCTTGCGGTGGCTGCTGGGGAGTCGACTCCTGGCCTCCTCTCCCCGGTCACGCCTCCTCTCGCTCCCCTCAGGCGATTGTGACTGCGACAGCGATGGCTATTCGATGGCGGGCTCGACCTGGGTTCCCACAATGCACTGCGCGGCGAGCTCGTCTCCGTGGTCAGGGAGAAGTGTAGGAAAAGGGCGCGAGGGCAGAGGCTGAACATGCGTGCGTGCGTGCTTGCGTGCGTGCGAGCAAGGCGCGGGAAGCCGGGCGACAGCAAAATGCCCGGGCCGCGTCAGTCTTTCCATTTTTAAGTATCTTCTTACATTTCTTTCTTAAATGTTTTGTAGTTTTCTTATAGAATATTGTTCAACTCCTTCATTAGTTTTTTAAGTACTTAATATGTCTGAAGCTATTGCAAATGATTTTAATTTCCTGCTTTTTATAAATTATCATTAGTTTTCAGAAGTACTAAAGTTTTTGTGTTTAGACTGTATCTTTGTTCTTGACGAATTTGTCTATCAGATATAAACATCTGGTGGAGATTTTAGGTATCTTTTATGTACAAAGTCACATCATTTGCAAATAGTGATAATCTAAGTCATCATTCTTTTTCATTCTTTCTCTTGCCTGAGTGCTCTTGCTAAAATTTCAACTATTAATATTGATCAGGAATGGTGAGAATGGTAATATTGGTATTGCATCTGACTTTCAAGGAAATTCTTTAAGCTTTCCTATAAGCAGTATGATGTTGGCTGTGGTTTGTTACATATAGTTTTTATTACTTTGAGCTAACATCCCTCTCTGTTTTTATCAGGATCTTACTTAGAGGCATATTGGATTTTTTCAAAGGTGTTTCTGCATCTTTTGAAACAGTCATATAATTTTTACCTGTAAGTTTTTTATGTGCATTATTATATTTATGGATTATTATGTTGCATCATTCTTGCATTCCTGCCATAAAATCATCATGTCATAGAGTACAATCTTTTCAGTGTGTTGTTTTCTGTTTCCAAAGATTTTACTGAGAATTTTTACATCTATGTTCATCAAAGATACTGGTTTATAGGATTTTTTTTAATTATTATTGTTGATTCCTCATTTGCTTCTTCTGGCGGGGTGATGGCCACCTCATAGGATGAGTTTGGAAGCAGTCTTTTCAATTACATAAAAAATTTTAAGGACTGGAACAGTTCTTCTCTAAATGTCTAGTGAATTTCAACAAGAAATCAATTGAATACTAGATTTTCTTTGCTATGAGAGTTTAATTGCTTCCTTAATAGCATTTTTATTAGTGTTTTTATATTTATTATGTGTGCTTGAGTCAATTTAGATAGGTCATATATGTCTAGAAATTGAATTATTTCTTGTAGATATCTAATTTACTGAAATACAATCTTTCAAAATATTTTTGGTAATCCTCTATTTTAGTTTTCTTTATTGTTATGTATTTTTCCTCTGTCTAAATTGTACTAATTTGGTCTTTCCTTCATTAAGTTTGGTTAAGTATTTATCAATACCATTTATCTTTTAAAACACACAAATTTCTGATTCACCAGTCCTTTGTATTGTCTCTATTTTATTCATCTCTACTCAGTCATTCTTATTGTTTCATTCTACTGATTTTGGAGTTGTTTTCTTTCTCTTCATCTAGCACCTTGAGAGACAAACTTCAATCCCCTAGTCCAGACATCTAGGAGCCCCAGGTGACTCTGAACATCATGGACAATTCTCTGTTTTAACTTTCTTCTATAGAACATTCTAGTAAGTCTGCAG
This sequence comes from Hydrochoerus hydrochaeris, assembly GCA_004027455.1. NCBI lineage: Eukaryota > Metazoa > Chordata > Mammalia > Rodentia > Hydrochaeridae > Hydrochoerus > Hydrochoerus hydrochaeris. The sequence goes on along the minus strand of PVLA01013062.1, from coordinate 23,593 downwards.
TTATTAATAGGGTCAAGTGAGACACTTGTCAAAGCTTCTTTACACTTATGCAGACATAGAAATTCAAAAATTCAAGTATCAGATATGCCTTTCAGGTGCTTCATTCTAATAAAATATTTTGAAAAACAGAACAAAACAACATGTGAAAAAGGGAGTGTTCTTATCTATAACTCCTAGAGATGGTCTATCTTTGCAGGCCATTTACTGTTATTTATTGCAAGGAATGCCAACGAGACATTTCTAACATACCTTTTGGAAATCAGAAGACAGGAAAGAAGGGCAGCTTTGCAGACCCCCAAGAAACTAGTTTTATTTGAAGGTCTTGAGGAAACATTATGATCCTTCTTCAAAGGACACAGTGAGAGGCTGTAAAAACCCCACATAGGAAATAATCACTCAAATTTTCACAGGACTAAGAATCTACTACTGTGAATCTCTAGAAGATCTGAGACTCCTTTCACAAAGCAAGATTCTAGTTATGCTTCAATGATAGATAGATGAAGTCACTGTAAAAAGACACTGGTAACATACCTAATATTCCTCATTGCTTTCATAGGCTCCTAACAGGTTCAACAACTTTTATTCTATTAAACAGGCAGCTCAATGGTCCTTAAATAATAGACACTAACTTCTTTCTTGGTGTCTTCTGACAAGTTTTGCTTGGCTCAACTGGTAAGTCACATCATCCTAGGGTAAAGAGCACATAATCCTCACTATAGGCTATAGTCCCTTTCAGCAGGAAATAACTACAATATACAAAGACAGAAACCTCCACTCAGTAACTCATGGGGAATTATGGGGGTTTATGCCTCTCAGGGGTATATAAGAGAGGAGACTCAGGTATGGCAACGTGGCTAGGGCAGTTGTGCGTGATATGTCAGTTGCAGAGACTTGTTAACCACAGGCGTAGAGAGAGCTGCAGCTCCTGATCCAAACACCAAATACCAGTATTTAGATACCAAGTAAAATCAAACCTCTGACACAGGATGAAGCTGAGCCCTGTACCTGATACCAGTCTTCTGACATGAGAGCTAGTATATTTTTGATGGGGCAGCCTTGATTTAATGGGAGAAAAATATATACAAGATGGCAGCCATTGACAGCACCACCACAGCTCTGTGGTTTTTCTAGGGAGCCATCCTGCATGAAGGACATATCTTCTCTTTTTTCTGTAGAGAATCTTTTCTCCAGGTACTTTATTTTCTTTTCTTCTTCACTTTTTGCCCTAAAATAAAAGTTAAAATTTTACATTCACTTACTACTGTGACTAATACTTTATATAGAACAGCAAGAGCCTGGAAAACACTGCTAGTTGCCACAAAATCCAGTAACAATCAGGTCAGGCGAGATGAACTAGCAAGACACGTAGCAAGGGACAGTCATGAGTCAAACATTGAAGAGTTGTAGTTCACCATCTTGGGAAATGGAAACCCTTGCCACTTGAGAGCCCAGGAACTTGGCAGCCTAACAGAAGAAATTGCAAGAGGAGATAGACACAGTATGCATCAGTTGCTGCTGCCAACTGCATTAATTTAGGGAGAAAGATCATGGAGAAAGGTGAGAAATGTTCCTAACCCAAAACTATCTCTATGCAAGCCACAAGACCTCCACCCTCAGGGATCATCACGGTTTCAAAACCCCTCACTACATCAAGGGCTGAATGAAAACTGGCATTAAAATTTTTCCTAGGATGGGTCCTGGTCTTTAATAAACTATGTCTCCAAAAAATGGGAAAAGAAAAAGCAGGAGAAAGTTGAAGTTAAGTAAGTGACCTTGGCAGTGAAAGAGACTTGTCATCACCAATGCTTGTGGTGAGTTAATGGAACAATTCATACTGGAGGTATCATTCATACAGGAGAACAAAAATATCAAGAGCTAAAATGGATTGCTCACCCAGAGAGGGTCAAATCAACAAGGAAACTGAGTGAGAACAGGCTTGGCATTTCCTTGCATATTCACAGGAGAGGGATCAGGCCAGGAAGCTCCAGTGTATTCAGTCCCCTGACATTTAAGAGCAATAGCCAGCAATAATCACCTTTTAAATTGGCTGATGGAGTTCCACATTTTTATACAGAATACATTTTTCCCCAAATCTATTCCTCTATCTCCTTAAAGTGAATTGAAAGTTAACAAGCATATAGTTCAAGAGGGAAAAAGGTAATAAATCTTTCTACTTGGGGATTATCTCCTCTTAATCTCAAATGCTGGTGGGACTCCGAAAGTATGGAATAGTTAATTCTGTACAAATTGATCTTATACTTTCACAACTTCAAAGAATGAAGTCTCAAACAAAAAAGAAGTTAGAAGAGTTTTTACTGGAAAAGATGAGGGGGAAAAAAAGGTCCTGTTTTTTTTTTTAGAGTGGATATCCAAAATATGGACTTTTCTGTGTGGACCCTAATTTCAGAATGTTTTATGGGTAAGTGGAGCATGGGAATTGCTCAGCTGGTTAGTTGCCATCTGTCATGTGTGACTATGAATTCAGAATAGCCAATTGGAAATCAGGCTCTCTAACCCAGTTCCTTAGCAAGTGGGTTTTAAATGAAACTTGGACTGTAGAAAAAATAGTTAATTTGTATTTTAAATTTCCCAAATTCCAGGAAGCTTAGTAGGGATGCTTTGCAAGTTCCTTTAATAGGGAGTGACTATATTCCAAGTTGTATGATGAAATTTTATTTTTGGTCCTGTCTTAGATCTCTATCTGTTCTTATTTTAATTATTGTTAATATAGTTTATCAATCAAATCTATCTTAGGTCTTTAGCTACTTGCCTTATTCATAAGCTAAAAAAATAGACTTTTAAAAAATAGTTTCTTGAATGACTTCCTTCTTTTTTTTCATTAAAATAAATTCTCCAGAAGGGTAGAGGTCAGGGTAGAACAGGGAGAAAGAAAGTAGAGCTCTTGAGTGCCGGAAGTTGCAATGTGCAGTTTGAACTGGTTTTGGTTAGGCCTCACATCCTCTCAGTGGAAACATCATTCTTCACAGCACCTGGGCCCAGAGATTTTCTTGAGGAATCTTCATTCTCAGGCTTTGAACACAGACTGACCAAGTCTAACATACACTCATCTTTGGATGTTACAAAGTCTAAGACAATATTGTCATTTCTTCAATGTCCATCTCTTCTCTGGCCAGTTCTTCCTTGAGAGTCAGGGTAGACTGGCCACCAGTTCTTAACACTCATCTTGCCACCAGACTTTGGATCCTGGTGTTTCCTTCTAGAGGTGTTTTCTAGGTTCTTTGTCTCCTTGAACAAATTGATGAAGACAAGTGCAAATAATAGCCAGGTTTTACATGTGTAAAAGGTAAGAAAAGAAACAGGTCTGCAGAGTGAGTTTGGGGCAAGTAAAAGTAAGAAAATAAGTACTCTACAATACAAATGGTCTACTGTTAGAATACAGTAGCCAAGAGGTTAGTGGGACTGTCTTTTTCTATTACCCACTCCTCAGGCTGACCACGTGAAGTCTATGCCATCCTTGGGAAGTCCACATGTAGGGATTTGGGAGCTTTTCTGAATGTATGTTCTGAGATTTTGTAATTTACAGCTCATGTCTACTACTTTAGCCTTCTTTTACAGGCCTTAGTCTACTGACTCATTTCTCACTGAAAGATAAATATCCCTATAATTTTTTAGAGGTGCTGACAGAGTGGAGGTCTCAGTCTTCATGCAGTTACTTCCTTCTGAAAAGGGTGGTAGGCCCCACCTATTGGGCATTGTACACTCTCCAAATATTTTGGGATGTTGTGGTTCACCAGTTAAGTTAAAGAAAAAAAAAACTGTGAGAAAACAATGAGAAAAGACTTAGTGACTGTTGAACTGTCTTTTCAATGGGAGAAAGAGGAATTTTATTTTTAGATTAGAGATATAGAACTGAAATATTATGAGCAAGTTAGTTTTCAAAGCTTCCAGGGGAGGACGAAGTATAGTAAAGAGGGATAAGATATAAATGATTGAGAGTGTGAGAGCTGTAGCCTTAAAAAGTTTATCCAAATTATACATTTTATTGAAAACAATAAATGTGTCCATTTGAGATGTGAATTTGGATCATTAGATGCATGTTTAGAGATTGGAAGATAAGTCTGCAGGACCACAAGCACAAATAGGATTGCAATACATTGCCTTAAGGAATGGATACTCTGGCCATTGGCCTCTCTGTACTCTAATTTATTACTTATAATAGCCTTAAAGTCAGTCATGTAACATATCACCATGACCTTACTTTGTTCTGTTCATCCCTTTTCCCCTACATGAATTCCTGCACTGATGTCCTTCCTTTGTTTTCTGATTCTATCAATCCTTGTTTTCTGATCCTATCAAGCTAAGCTTCAGTTCTGGGCTGTCCTTATGAGATTCCATGCTGAGGGATCATAGTTAAGAATAGTCCCTTTGGATCTTCTTGGAGTTTGAATTAGACATTGTCCCGAGTGCTCTTTCATCCTTCGTGCATGCCATGGTCATAAACAGAAAAGAGGCTTTTCCATTTTGTTTTTAATCAACAGGTATTGATACTTTCCAAATTTTAATGAGCAAGTTTTAATGAGTTATAATTTAAGTTTTAATGGTGTCCAGAGTAGACAGAAGTTAGTCACACTCAGCCAGGGCCTGGCAGGACTCTGTTTACATACAGTTGGATAACTTGTTGTATTTGGCCTAGATTAATAAGATATTGTAAGAGTGTCACAGTTTCTGGGTCTACTATCATAGAAGATAGAAAATGCCTCCCATATAGCATCTCAAGTATACTCATTTAAACCAGTTTTGGGGGTGTTGCAAACCCTCTTGAGGGGTATTGGCAAAGTTTTTCCAGAGCTCACTTTAGGGTTTTATTGGTTCTGTCAATCTTCTAGAAGACTGAGGTCTCCATATATAATGGAGATGATACTTTATTTATAAATCTTTTGCCATCATCTGAGTTATTTGAAAAATAAAAGAAGGTACACTGTAACTCTCAAAGGACTAAGCTCAAGTCAAGGAATAATTTACTCAATGAGCACTTTGAATAACTCTATAGCCCTTGCTGAACATGTAGGAAAGGCCTCTGTTCAGCTTGTAAAACTGTCAGTTATTGCCAACATCTGTTTAAAGCCTACATATGGTGGTATATGGATAAATTCAGATTACCACTTTCCTAAAGGGATGTCCCTTTCTTCTGTACAGGATCTCACAAAAGAGTTGGTTTGAGGTTGGCAGAGTTGTTATAAGCACAGAGTGGGCAAGACTTGCACACCTGTCAAGTGATTGCCACGGGTCCTGTTATAGGCAACTGAGTTAGTTAGAAATACTATAGGCAGTGAGACAGGGCTAGGTCTTTGAAGGAGCCAATGCAGAAGCCCAGATATCTTGCAACTATGGGGGAGACAGACACCTCCTGTTCTGGGCAAAGCCTCAAAGCAAAAGTTCAAAAAAATACATCCATATCCTAAGGACTGATATTCTAAATAGTTCCCTATCACCCTGAGGAAGCCAGGAGCCACTGTCCCAATCCCCTAGGGAAGAGCCACTGCTCTCTAAGAATGCCCACTTCCTACATAAATCACTTCCCCATTTGTCCAAAATTTAATCAATTTTACCTGAATGTTTAATCTTACTGGTTACCCACAGTTCTGTCCCACCTTATGCACATCTGCCTTGTGAGTTCCTAGTTTCCCCACCTGGAATCCATCTCACCCATTATTTTACTCTATAAAAGTCCCTAGAAAAGACAGAGTCCCTGGCAATCCACTCAGGATCCCTTCTGTCTCTCTCTCAGTCAGAAGGTTTCTTTCTCTCAATAAATATATTCTGTTCTTAACCTCTGTTGTTCCTAAAATTCATTCTTTGATTTTAGAGAACATGAACTCATACCAGACATAGTAAGATGGGAGTTTCATTCCCCTTTATCAATCCTAGTCCTGTGAAAATTCAAGTAACTATTTGCAATGTAAGGACCTCTTCCCATGTAGAAAGAATAACAAAGGGTTTATATGGAGTTCCACCATTTCCCTTCAGGAAAGACAATTTGATTTCTGAATACCACCCTTGTCGTAAGGCCCATTTACTTTCCTGTGAGTACAGACTGGTTTTAATGGTTTCACAAGAACTGGAAATAAGGTTAGGGTGTTGAGGGGTTATTTATTTTTAAAAAGAAAGCTTTTTTATTTTAAAAAGAAAGCAAAACAGAAAAAAGGGTAGAAATGATACATAATTTCAAAAAATTTAAGAAAAAAATGACATTAAGAAATATTGTATTGTCTCTCTAGTGTAAAAAATGATAATAATAAACTGACAGTAATAAGATACAAAATGCATAATAAATATTGTAATAATGAAAGGGAAAGAATGTGCTCAAAAAGAAATTCTGCTGTTTTTGACCCACACCAATCTGACTTCTGATTTCCTAATGAGAATATAATAGAATTTCCTACTTACCATTTAGAGGTGATTGTTAGTAGCTATTAAAACCTTCATGTTTCATATGCTTCAGGGGCATATAGTCCAGAAGGGCATATCTGGGGACTGTAAAGATATTTAACTTTTGGTTTTTGTTAATATCAGTGTCTGAGTTAAAAAGCTCTTCTTTTCAGTGTTTTTAAGAGGAAAACTTTTTAAGAGGAAAAAAGACACAGAAAATAAAAACAAAAAGAAACAAACAATGAATCTAAAACAATAACAGTATATGTTTACAAAATAAGATGATAAGAATTTGACAATGGTTTTAATATTGTATATTGTTACCTTCAAAAGAGTTGCTTAGATTACCAAATATGACATTATAAAAGTCATCTTGTCATATGAGTACTAACTGTTCTTTTCTAAGAATTAATACAATTAGTAGTATAGTCATTTTAGTTATCATATATATGACACATATGATAAATATATATTAATTAATAGTATACTTATTTTAGCTATCTTATGGATATATATGTACAAATTTATATTTTTTATTTAGAGAAAAAACAAAACAAAAAGGGTAGAAATAATACAGAATTTCAAAAGAAAAAATATAGTAACACTAAGAAATCACTAGTTGATAAATTACATATTGACATCCTAGAAATAGTTATTTAAGTTAAAAAATCAAAACATGAAAAGACAATCAAAACATGGACAGACAATCAATGACAGAGCAAACTGTTCTGATCAATGATCCAACAAAAACTTAGTTATGTGGTTATCTAACACACTGAAACATATATACAATTATATCCTTTAAGCACTTACTTTCCCTTTCATTTTTATAATATCTATTATACATTTTGAATCTTATTACTCCTTCAGTTTTTATTATTTTTTACACTAGAGAGACAATATGATATTTATAAATATGAGTCTGATTTATTTCACTTATGAGGGTACCTTCCAGTTGCCTCCATTTACCTAGAAAAGCCTGAAGATCATCATTTTTTATAGCTGAGTAATGCTACATTGTATAAAAATCTTTTTTATACATTCTGCAGTAGATGGGCATTTTGGCTGTTTCCAAGATTTAGCTATTACAAATTGTGCTGCTATAAACATGGGTGCACATATTTCATTGTGACAGGACCTTTTCAATTTTTCTGGGAAAATACCCAGGAGAGGAATAGCTGGATTTAATGGAACTTCCAATCCTAATTTTTTGAGGAATCTCCATACTGATTTCCACAGTGGCTGCACCAGTCTACACTCCCACCAACAGTGGAGCAGTGTTGCTTTCCCCCCACAGCCTCGCCAACATTTGTTATCAGTTGACTTCTTGATTGCAGCCATTCATTCTAGAGTGAGATGAAATCTCAATGCTCTTTTAATTTGCATTTCTTGAATGACCAGTGATGGTGAACATTTCTTCATGTATTTATTTGCCATTTGTATATCTTCATCTGAGAAATGTGCGTTCATCTCATGCACATTTTTGGACACAGTCTTTGAATTAGGGAGGTTTGATGTTTTTCAATTCTTTATATGTTCTGGATGAGTCCATTGTCTAAGCAAATACTGGCTAAAGTTATTTCTCTTTCTGTGGGTTTTCTTTTCACTATTTTTGGTGATTTCTTTTCAAGTGCAAAAACTTTTTAATAATATGGGATCCAAGTTGTTGATTCTTTGAGGTATTTCCCGTGTGGCTTGCATTTTGTTCATGAATTCTCTGCCTACTCCCATGTCTCTAAGATTTCTACTTACCTTGTCTTCCAGTGGATTTAGTGTTTCTGTTTTAATATTTAGGTTTTTGTGCCATTTTGACTTTAGTTTAGTGCATGATGATGGACGAGGGTCTAGTTTCAGTCTCAGCATGTGGAAAACCAATTTTTCCAACATCTTTTATTAAAAAGGCTATCCTTCCAGTGAACATGTTTAGCCTTTTTGTCAAATATCAGGTGGCTGAGTATCTTTGTAGTTGTGTTTGCATCTTCTAATATGTTCCATGATCTTCAGGTCTATTTCTTTGCCAGTACCATGTTGATTTTTTCACTGTAGCTTTGTAGTATAGTTTCAAGACAGGAATTGAGATGCCTCCTGCTTTGCCTTTGTTGCCCAGAATTACCTTTGCTATGCTAGGTTTATTCTGTTTCCAAATGAATTTTAGGAATGTTTTCTCTGAATCTGTGAGGTATGTTAACGGTATTTTGATTGGGATTGCATTACATCTGTATAACAGTTTTGGGAGTATGGCCATTTTCACAATGTTGGTTCTTCCTAGCCTAGAGAAAGAAATATCCTTCCATTTTCTAATATCCTCTTCAAATTCCTTTTTTAGCTGGCATAATTTTTAGCATATAGGTCTTTTACATTCTTACTCAGGGTGATTCCTAAGTATTTCATTTTTTAAGATGCTATTGTGAAAGGTGATATTTCCATAATTTCTCTCTCGGTGAGTTTTTTGTTTGTGTACAGGAATGCTATTGATTTTTGAGCATTGGCTTTGTATCCAGCTACACTGCTGAATTTGTTTATTACCTCTAGTATTCTTTTAATGGAGTTTTTTTGGTCTTCTATATAGACCAAAATCTGCAATTAGTGATAATTTAATTTCTTCCTTTCCTATCATTGTTCTTTTTAGTTCTCTCTCTTGTCTGATTGCCCTGGCTAGTATTTTCAGAACTACACTGAATAGGAGTGGTGATATTTGCCATCCTTGTCTTGGTCCTGAATTTAAAGTGAAAGCTTTCAGTTTTTGTCCATTTAGTATAAGGTTGGCTGTTGGTTTGTCATAGATGGCCTTTATAAGATTGAGGTAGACACTGTGTATTTCTAGTTTCTGAAGGGTTTTTATCATGAACATGTGTTGGGCTTTATTGAAAGCTTTTTCTGCATCTATTGAGGTGACCATATGTTTTTTTTTTTGGCTCCATTGATGTGGTGTATTACATCTATTGATTTGCATATGTTAAACCATCCCTGCATTCCTGGAATCAGCCATCATGATCAAGGCTTGGTCATGATGTATAATCTTCTTGATGATTTAATGCATTCTATTTGCCAGTATTTTATTGAGAATCTTTGCATCAATGTTCATTAGTGAGACTGGTCTATAGTTTTCCTTTTTGGTTGGGTCTTTCTCTGGTTTTGGTATGAGAATGATACTTGCCTCCAGGAATGATTTAGGAAGGATTGCTTCCTTTTCAATTTCATTGAAGAGTTTAATGAGTATTGGCATCAAATCTTCTCTAAATTTCTTATACAATTCAGGCATAAATCCATTAGGACCTGGGCTTTTCTTTGTTGGTAAGTTTTTAATCATGTTTTCAATTTCAATAGCTGATATTGAGCTATTCAAAATTGCTATATCTTCCTGATTGAGCTTTGGTAGTTCATATGTTTCTAGAAACCTCTCCATTTCCACTGCGTTTTCCACTCTATGTGAGTAGAGATTTTTAAAGTAAGTATTCATGATCTTTTGAATTTCCATGGGATCTGTAGTAATTTCCCCTTTTTCAGCTCTTATTGCATGAATTTGGTTTTTTTTTCTTTCTTTTTCTTTATGAGGTTAGCTAGAGGTTTGTCAATTTTGTTCTTTCAAAAAACCCAGCTTTTTGATTCATTAATTCTTTGTATTGTTTTTTAGTTTCAATTACATTAATTTCTGCTCTGATTTTTGCAATTTCCTCTCTTCTACAGTCTTTGGTTTTAACTTGCTCTTTTTTTTTCCTAGAACCTTGAGATGTAGCATTAGCTTGTTTATTTGTGCCCATTGCATTTTCTTGATATGACAATTTATTGCTATATATTTCCCTTGTAGGACTGCTTTCATTGCATCCCACAGGTTTTGGTATGTTGTATCTGCATTTTCATTGAATTTTAGGTATTGCTTTACTTCTTCCTTAATTTAACCTCTAACCCACTGGTTGTTCAGAAGGTTGTTTTTTAATTTCCATGTATTTATGCAGGTTTTGCAGGTTCTTTTGCCATTAATTTCCAATTTCAGTGTACTATGGTCAGATAATATGCATGGGATCCCTTTGCATTTACTTAAGAATGTTTTATGGGTTAGTATATGATCTATTTTGGAGAATGTTCTATGTACAGCTAACAAGAATGTATATTCTGATGTGGTTGGGTGGAATATTCTGTACATGTCTACTAAATTCATGGGTTCACAGCTGTGATTCAGTTCTCTTATTTCTTTGCTGATTTTCTGTCTAGTTGATCTGTCTCTTTGTGTCGATGGAGTGTTAATATACCCTATTACAATTGTGTCCTTGTGTGTTTAGTTTCTCATGTCCATTAGTATTTGTCTTATGTAGTTGGGTGCTCCTGTGTTTGGTGCATATATATTTATAATTGTTCATTCTTCCTCTTGAATTTTTCCACTAACAAGTATGTAGTGACCTTATTTATCTCTTTTAATCATTTTAGGTTTGAAGTTCACATTATCTGCAAACAGAATAGCTACTCCTGCTTTTTTCTGGGTCCTAGTGCATGGAATACTGTTTTCCATCCTTTGACTTTTTTTTAGTGTTTACATCTATTTTTTATTTTAAAAAGGATAAAATGGAATAAAACAAATCAAAACAAACAAGTGTAAAAGATATAGGACTTCAAAGTATTACAAAGTCCACAATAGTAACCATAGTGCTTTTTGATGTCTTTCAAGACAGCTGTATATACCTTCAGAAATAGTAAAAATCAAACAGAAGAGCAACAATGAAAATGAAACAAGTAATGCAAAAAAGGACTTTAAAGCAAGCCAATAATAACTTGAACATTTCTACCATACCATATTTTGCTATCCTTTCAATGGCTTCTCTTGCCACCACATTAACATAATCAAACAAAACAAAAGAGAATAAAACACAACACAACACAACAAAACAATGGAAATGACATAGGATATCCAAAACAAGACCATAAGGAATCAAAAATGGGTGCTACCACCAGAAGATCTCCTTAGATATTATACTGCACATCACTGTCCTCTCAATCCACGATGAGACCACTGGCCTTATGCTTGCAATGTTAGGGAAACACCAAAGCCCCACAGGCATCCAATTGCATTTCATCTCCATTGCTTTCATTACAGCCTGTGTTTCTCTGGATAAGATGGTCACTTATAGCAGAGCATGGGGGGAGGGAATGTGGAATGATACTTCTTGTTTGCCAGTGTGCACATCAGCATGTTCTGGAGTCTGTCTGTTCCAGTCTGTTGGTGGCCTGTATATGGCACTGGTACATTTTTGCTGGTGTGGCTTTGTTCTCTCTACTCCCAGTCCAGGAATGGCACTGACTCATGCTGCCATACTGGAATCTCTTTGTTCCAGTGTGGTAGTGGTCTTCAAATGGCACTGGTTCCCAGATGGGGCTTGCTTGCTTGACCTCAGACTTCTTTTCAACAGACAATTATAAAGGTGACCCCAGTGATTTTTTTGTCTTTGAGCTATGTTATAGATTAAAAAATGATGGTCAATTTAACACCAGCAGTATTAAATAACCGTGATGCTGAGTGTAGGTGTTCCACCTGAAGAAAGTTGCCAGCATAAATAGAGACATGGAGAAGAGAAATGTTAAGGTGTTGAGGCATTGTGGATTCTCCTGCATGTTGCTTCCTTGCTCCAGAGTGGCATTATATTGAGCATTGCTTCCTGGCTCCAGAGGGGAAGATACTTGCTGCTTAATTTCCAGGATGAACTCCTCATGCAGGCTTCCTGGCATGTACTCAATTCTGCTTATCATAGGAGGATCTTGGGGCCTCTGTGTGGCTGAGGATGGCCATGATGCTTTCAGAGCAGCCCTGGTCTTTATTTGAGTGTGATTTCTTGGCTACAGCTGAGAGCCCTCAACCTATCAGTACAGCTCCTTCACCCCACTGGCATAGACTTTCTATCTTCCACCTGTGATTTTTGGGACATCCCAGCACAGATACATAAAAAAGATTGGCATGAGTCCTTTTTGTGGGCTGTAGACCTCCAGTTGGACTTGTGGGAGGCATTGGCATAAGTTATGTGTCTTCATCTGGACTCATGCAGAACATTGCTTTGGGAATCCAGGCCATGGTTGAATAGTCTATGTCTTGGTGTTGTGCACAGATTTCCTGCACTTTTTGTTAATTCTGGGTGACCAAAAAATATTTTATTTTATTTGTTTTAATTGTATTTTATGGAGAATAAAACAAAAGAGGACATAAAAAAGCAGATCATAACAGAACAATGCAAGCAACACAGCACTTCACAAGACAATTGGATATCAACAGTACCTATCATAATATCTCTTTCTTTGAAATAGTTGAGCATAGCTTCACACACAATAATACCAAACATAACAAAATAGAATAAAAGGCAGCCATTGCTGATTTAATATCATTTTGCTTTGAAGTCCTAACAGGCTTTTGTTCTTCCATTACTATTGGTTCTATCATGTTGTATCTTATTGGATTTTAATATGTATGATAGCATAAACAAATTTTTATGGAAAATGAGATATCATAGTAGCCATTTTTCATCTTCTGTTATTAGGTTCAGAATGCCTTGCAATAGTTTCATTCTTTGACTTTTAATCTATGAGTTTCCTTTTGAGTCAGATATGTTTCTTGTATACAGCATATTGTGAGATCTTGTTTCTTGATCCAGTCTGTCAACTAATTTCTTTTGATAAGTGAATTGAGGCCATTTACATTGATGGATATAACTGATATGTACTGGCTCAATTTTTTCATGTTATGCTCCTGTTTGTTTTCTACATTTCTCCCTTGTTTAATTGCTTGCTCTGTCTGGTGGTTTATTTATATTGTTGTTCTGGAGATTGTGGTTATTTTTATCTTTATCTAGTATGTCTTTCAATACTCTTCTAGGGTTGATTTGGTGGACATGAATTTCTTCTGTTGTTCTTTGTCATGGAAGTATCTTGTTTCTCCATTAAATTTGAAAGACAGTTTTGCTGGGTACATCAATCTGGATTGAAAGTTATTTTCTTCAGGGCTTGAAATACTTCACTCCAAGCTCATCTTAACTTGAGGGTTTGTGCTGAAAAGTCTGCCATGATTCTTATGAGCTTTCCTTGATAGAGGAATTGTGTCTTTTTTCTAACAGCTTTTAGTATTCTGATTTTATGCTGTATGTCTGAGATCTTAATTATTATATATCTGGGTGTAGATTTATGGTGGTTGTGACTGTTTGGCACTCTATATGCCTCACTTATCTGCATATCAGATTTTTTCCCCGTGTTTGGGAAATTTTCTGCTATTACTTCTGTGAATGGTTTACTAATCTCATTCATGTTGACTCCTGCATCTTCATTGATGCCTATTAGTCTTATATTGCTTCTCTTGGCATTATCTTGAAGCTGCTGGAATGTCATTTCATGGTTCTTTGTTATTTTTAAAAGTTCTCTCCTTTCATAATTGCTGGTGGCAGTCCTGTCCTCAAGGTCCAAAATTCTATCTTCAGCTTCATTCAAATGGTTTCAATAGAATTTTTTGACAATAGAATTTTTTGTTTCTTTTATATCTCTTTGAATTTGTTTCATGGATTCTGCTTGTTTACTATATTGTTCAGTCAAGATTCCAATCAATTTCCCATGTTCCTGTACTTTTTAATCTATTTCTTTTCTAGATACACTGAGCAACTCTTTTACTAAGGTTATTTCTGTCTTTATGTGAGAAACTATTTCTAATTTTATTTCCTCTATAGCCTCATGGATCTGTTTCTTTATTTCACTTGCTATCTTTTCAGAGATTTCTGGTGTATGACTTTTAAAGTCCTCTATTTCAATGTCTCCTGTACTTGCTGACGTTGCTTGCAATGTCTCCTGTACTTGGATTAGATGTTTGAGATTTCATTTTGCTTTTTTGTTTTTTCATTTTCACCTTTTAGGCTAATATTTGGTCTTTCAATCCCACTATTCTATATTTTTGGTAGTGCATATCTTTGGGTCCTATTGTGTGGTTGATGTTTATCCAATTCCTGGGTACTACAATTAAAAGGAGGGCCAGCCACCTGAATTCCTCTTGCAGGGCCTGATGGGTGAGTCCTATATTGTTTCTGGGATGACCAGCTTAGGAGTATTGATGTAAGTCAATTCTTAGTTCTTGCTGTTACTGTCTTCAGGCTGTTCCAGATCACTAGATCTCACTGTCTATAGTGTTGGTCTTTGTTGAGACTCTTCTGTGTCACTGGGTGTCTCATAAGCCCTTTTAATTTCTCCAGGTTGGAGGAGACCTTATTGGCACACTCTTCACCCTTCCTGATGTTCTCTGTGGAGTAAGGACTCACCCACACTCTTGCCAAGCTCACCAAGGTCCCATAGCTGGAACAAGCCTTGCTACCACTGCTAGTTACCCACTGAAGACCTCTATTTTAGGGGCAAACTCACTACACTAACAGGAGCCTGCTGAGGTCCTCTGCTTGGGTGAGGAGTTACTGAGTCTCTCATTAACCCAGCATGGTTAATCCACTGCAGTGCAAGGTTCTGGAAGTAGGAGTGTGAGCAGAAGATCAACAGCAATACTAGGTCCAGGAGGTGAGGGGTCCAGGTCTGAGGGTAACAGGCTGGTGGGGTGTTTAAGAAGTGTCCTGCCCTTGTGTACCAGTGGAGGTAGACTGGTCTGGAGAGGTCCCTTGGCAGTTAGTTGGCAGGGCATGGAAGAAGCATCCCACCCTTGCACACTGGCAGAGGCAGTCCAGTCTGGGGAGATCCAAGGGCAGTGGTGCTGGTGGGATACAGAAGAAGCCATATACAAATTTCTATTTTTCCTTTTCCATTCCTTCTGTCATGGTTTGTCAGTGGCCCCCAAGCCTCATACAGTTTTAGATTTGACCAAATCTAGCATTTGTGACTGGTTCATTGTCTAGCACTTGATTTGGTGATGTGTTTCACCTTCCCAGGAGTGGAGCTAGGGTATGATATATTGGCGGGAAGAAGGTGTCTCTTTCTGGTTCAAGCCTTGCTGTTTGCAGCAGCCATGAATGGCTCTCTGCCATGCTTTGCTGCTTTGAAGCCAACTAAGTATGGACTGAAATCTCCAAGAACTGTAAGAAATGAACCTGTCCTTCCTTAACTTTGGCATCAGGTACTTTGTCTCAGCAATGAGTAAAAAGTAACTGAGAGAAACTGGTACCAAGAGAGTGGGGTCATTGCTATGTTGTTGCATGGCCATGTGGCTTAAGAGCCTTGGAAATTAATTTAAAAAGGTTTTGAGAGATTGGCTTGGACAGCCCCTTTATACTGTGAACTAACTACATTGGAGACTCTGGTCAGAGCCTGGAAAATCAGAGTACTGATGTAAATACTGCCAGTTAAGATGAAGCTCAGGAGGCTTCTGTTGAGAAGGACTGCATTAGCTGCCAGAGTCCAGGTAGCATATTGTGTTTTGGCTGAAAGTTGGTCTTCATTTTGCTTATATTTAGAGTTATCACCTGGCTGGTGAAAAATTTCAGTGCAGTCTACTGTTGGGATGATAGCACAGTTACTTCAGAGAGCTTTTGACCAGATCTATGTTGGAAATTTAGAGCAAAGTGCCAGCAGAGTAATTTAAAACATTTGGCCAAGAAGAAAGCTCCATTATAACTGTGGGTTGCAAAGATGAAACAGAAGAGAACATAGTTGTTTAGAACAACAGAACAATGGAAAAATGAACTGAAGTCTTTCATCTGAAAAATGAAGAGCATATTTAAATTGCAGGAGATCCATATATTTTAGTCTTGCCATGTCATGTTAAAAGTTAATGGGAAGCAAAGACTATCATTGTAATTGTTCTTTTAGTTTGATTTTAATGTTGTTTTTATGTTTGTAACCAGATTAATTAATCAAAGTGTTGTGTTTTAATGTTGAACCTTGATCATTCTTTAAATTTATTTTTGGTGCAAGAATAAGTGTAAAAAGAATTATATATTTGTAATTGTTGTATTAATGTAAATCTGAATAGACTAAGGTATGTTAACTTTCACAAATCTGCCACTAAAGACTATAGTTAAGGAAATGTGTGTGGTATTAAGTTGACCAGGGGTGGATTATTATGGATTAAAAACTGGTCATCAACTAAATGCCAGCTGAATTAAATCAGCATGGTGCTGAATGTAACTATTCCATCTGAGGAAAGTTTGCAGCATAAATAGAGACATGGTGAAGAAGAAGCTAGGCATTGTGGGTGTCTCTAAGTGTTGCTATTTTGAGCCATTGGTTTTCCAAGAGGAGCTCATCATGATTAGATTTCCCAGTGTGAGTTTGACCATTGCCTTTGGAGGAGCTCAGGACCTTGTTGGTGAGAATGGCTGTGGCTCACTTTTCAGGAGCTCTGGTCTTTACATCAAACATCACTTCTTGGCTCTGGAGGGGAAGACATGTGCCATTTAATTTCCAGGACACACCCATCATGCTGGCTTTCTGGCATGTACTCAACTTTTCTTATCATCAGAGGAGCTTGGGACTTCTATCTCACTAAGGATAGCTGTACTGATTTTCAGGACAGCCCTGGTCTTTATTAGGAGTGTGATTTCTTGGTTCCAGTGTAGAACACTCAACCTACCAGCACAGCTCCTTCACTTTGCTGGCATAGACCTTCTAGCTTCCACCACTGACCTTTGGGCCTTCCCAGTGTGGATCCACAAAGGAGACTGGTGTGAGTCCTTCTTGTGGGTTCTAGACCTCCATTTGGACTTGTCACAGGCATTGTCATGGGCTCTAAATCTTCATCTGAACTCATGTAGGACATTGCTGTGGGATTTTTAAGGCCCTTGGCTAAATATTCTATGTCTTTAGTGTTATGGATAGATTTCCTGCACTTTCTTATGTAAACTCTGGGTGACCATAATAAATAATATAAATTCTGTGTACTGATTCTAATTATTCTCCTCATAGCCCTTGACTACGATACCTTCTTTCTTCCTTTCCCCTATCCCAAATACATTTCCTCTTTAAGCAGTTTCTTACCCTTGCACAATATTTGGAATTTGGATAATATAAACTCTTTCAGTTCCTTACACTAAGGAAACAATATGGTATTTACACATGTGAGTGTGATTTATTTCACTTATGAGTATGTTCTCCAGCCCCATACATTTACTTATAATCATCTCAATGCAATATTTCTTTAGAGCTGAGAGTTCTCCATTGTGTAAAAATACCACACCTTTTTTATACATTCCTTGATTGATAGGCACATGAGTTTTTTCCAAGATTTGGCTGTTACAAATTGTGCTGCTATAAATATGGGTGCACATATATCACTGTGGCATTATGTTTTTAATTTCTCTGGCAAAGTGTGCAGAAGCAAGATAGCTGAGTCAAATGGAATCTCTAATTGTAACTTTTTGAGGAATTTCTACACTGATTTCCACAGTCATTGCACCAGCCTACACTCACCAACAGTGGAGAAGAGCTGATTTCCCCCCAAAACTCCTCTAGCAATTGTTTTTGGTTGATCTTAATCTTGGTCATTCTTTTTGGAGTGAGATGAAATCACAGTGTTGGTTTTTTAAATTTTTTTTTTATTTTGAAAAGAATAAAACCAAATGAGAAAGAAAACAAAATGGGGTCATTCAAAACAAAAGGATGGGCAATTCGCCCACCCTCTTGGTGAGCACCTTCCTCCAGCATGAGGAGAAGAATCAGAGAGTGGCTCCCGAGACCCAGCCTTGGTCATGCTGGAAACCAAGAAGCTGCACAAAGAAACAATTCACCCACCCTCTTGGTGAGTGCCTTCCTCCCGTGTGAGCAAAGAGGAGAATCAGAAAGAGGCCCCTGAGATCCTGCCATGGCCATGCTGGAACCCAGGAGGCTGCACAAAGAAGCAATTTGCATGCCCTCTTGGTAAGTGCCTTCCTCCGGCATGAGCCAGGAGCAGGCCCAGTAGTGTTTCCTGCGAGCCTACCAGTGCACAGGCTTGAAATCCAACATCCCAACTCCCCACCCCCCATTAGCAACTGGGGACAGAGGTCTGAGCATCTCTTGGCAGGATGACTGTATGCAATATAGCAAATATGGGGGGGGCTCCTCTATCTACTCTTTGAATGCAAATGTTTTCAGTTATGATTCATTACGATTAATTGCTTTACTCTTTTCAATATTGTCTTTTGATTGATTTTATAATGTTCTGTCATTGGTTTGATTTTGATGTACCTAATTGACTAGACAACTATTGTGAAGATAATGAGATATACTATGGTATCTATTGCTGTTATTCCGGTAACCTGCTGTGAAGTTCTGCACCAAATTCACTGCACTGTCTCAATTGGCTTTTTCCTGTCTTGTTCTATGGCATTTCTACTACCTTCAAAATAAAATTTAAAAAAACAAAACAAAGCAAAGCAAAAGGATGGACACAGTACATGATTTAAAACCACAATACAAGGTGATCTACAATGGTTACTATGATGTCTCTTGTTATCTTCAATAGAATTGCCCATATCATCAGGTACAGTAAAATTGAACATAGCAGTACAGAACAAAATCAATAAAAACAAAACATTGGAGACATTATAGGACTTCAAATAGTCAAACCAGAATGGGTTTCATAGTGAATCTTATTGTCTTCAGAGTAGTTTCCTATACTCTCAGACTTGATACTATCAAATATAACAGATTCTAATAAAGTCAGTCAAGACAAGACAGTGATCTAACAAACCAGATTCAAATAAAATCAGCCATAATGAGACAGTGTAAGTAATACAGGGCTTCAGATTAAATTAATAGGAAATTAAAGAAGATTACCATAATATATCCTGCTATTTTTGGAATAGCTGTCTGTGCCCTCAAATCTAGTACAAGTAGACAGACTGGAACAGAATACAATCAAACTAAACAGATTAATGAGAACAATGTTGGGTTTCAAATCATGATACAGATTAACAATGTCCTCTGCCTTCCCTTTTTAGACAATTCTTCCCCTTTCATTTACACAGGGTGCATTATATATTTTGTATCCCAATAACTCCTTTAGTTTTAGATTAGGGAGGCAGCCTGCTATTTACCTAAGTGATTCTGAGCCTTTTTACCCCTGAGCTTGATCTCAAGTTGTATTCATTTACCTACAAGAGCCTCAAAGTTTTCCTTCCTTATAGCTGAGTAGTTCTCCATTGTATAAAACTGTTATGTTTTTCCAACTTATCTGCAGCTGCTGGGTGAGCTACCCCCATTTTTTTTTTTTGGTTCCCTGTCACATAAAGCATTATTTTCTCTTCTTTGACTTTCAGTCCATAAACCTTCTTTCAGGCTATATTTTTTATACAGAGCATCCTGATGGACCTTATCTTCAGATCTACTCTGCCTGTGTTTCCTTTTGTTAGTGTATCAAGGTTATCTATGTTAGTGATTATGGCAAACCTTCTCTGCCTAAATCTCTGCCATGCTATTTTTCTGCCATTGGTTGACTACTTTTCCCCTTCATTCCACTATCTGCCCTATTCAGTAAGGTCTCTCTGCTGCTGTTCCTAAAACCACAATTTTTTTCCTCTCTCTAGAATGTTCTTCAGTATTTTTTGTAGGGTTGGATTGGTGGTCACAAACTCCCCAGTTCCTCTTTGTCATGGAAGCATCTTGTTTCTCCATTAATTTTGAGAGATAGTTTTGCAGGGTACATCAATCTGAGTTGGAGGATATTTTCTTTCAAGTCTTGGAATACTTCACCCCAAGCTCTTCTTGATTTGATGGTTTGTGTTGAGAAATCTCTCATGATTCCAGTGGGTCTTCCTTTATAGCTAATCTGTTTCTTTTCTCTGGCAGATTTTAATATTTTGTTCTTGTGTTGAATTTCTAGGATCCTGATTATTTTGTGTCTGGGTGTAGATCTATTTGGTTGCAGCTGGGTGGAGTTCTGTATGCCTCATATCTGAATATCATTTTTTCCCTAGGCTTGGGAAGTTTTCCTTAAATATTTCTGTGAATAGCCTTTTTTTTATTTCATTTGTGTTTACCTCTGCTTCTTCATTCACTTTTTTTTATTCTTAAGTTATAGATCCTCTTGTCATCTTCTAGCCTTTGTATTGTTACTTCCTGGTTCCTTGTTATTTTTAGATCTTTCCTTTCATGATCAGTCATTGCAAACCTATCTTTAAGTTTTGTTAATCTGTCTCTACTGTCTTTCTTTTTGCAATCACACATCGCAAACCTGTCTTCAAGTTTTGATAGTCTATCTTTAGTTTCTTTCAAGCAGTTTTGCCAGCTTTCAATGGAATTTTTAATTTCCTGGTATTCTCTTTGAATCCATTTCATGTATTCTAGATTTTTTTTAATATTCTTTATTGAAGGTTTCCCTCCTTTTTCTGCTCTCCTCCATTCTTCCATCTGTATCTTCTTGAGAGGTGCTTAGCATTTCTTTTATTAATCTTCTTATATCTTGCCTTACTTGTATTAGTATTTCTGTTTTGAGTTCTTCTATAATGTCACAAAGGTATTTCTTGATGTCAAATGATGTTGCTTCCAATACTGCAGTGTGCTGCCCCCACTCACTTCTGTGTTTACCTCTCCCAGACCATTACTGTTTGGGTTGGAGGCTGGAGATTTCCTTTTATTTCTTTCTCTTGTCATGTTTCTGGATTCTTCCAGACAAGTGTATAGTACAGGTTCCAGGCACTCTCTGCATTGGTTACAATTACTCTGAAGCATGCTGGTTAGGGATTGCTACCTTTCCCTGTATGCTGTTGACCACTGAGGTACAAATAGGGGTGGTGTAGGTTGTTTCCTCACTTCTGAGCTGTTCAACCACTGTGGGTGTTCACCACATTATTGTGTGCCATGCAGACAGAGTGGGTTGGGATAGCTTCAGAGTAAACTTCATCCTTGGCTATTGGATCTCTCAAAGGGCCAGGACTCAGTCCAAGCAATTCTCACCAATCTGCTTTGTGCTAGTAGTGGCTAAATGAAGCCACTACAGATCTGGATCCGGGCTTGTCCTGCCTGACTCCAAAATGTTGCCCAGCCAATCACCACACCTGCAGGAGGACTATGTTCCACATACTGTGGGCTGGTGCAGATCTCCATGCTGGCTCTGTTCTCCACTCCACCACTCCCTTCCATGACTGTGTCCTCCTGCCAAGGCCCTTGGACTTGCCAATCCCGAGCTTCACTGTCACTGTATGTCCTTTGGATTCCAGCAGCACCTCACATGGAGTGGGATCTGCTCCTATGAGAGCATGTCTGGCTACAACCTTCCATCCATGTCTCTGCTTTCCTTTTTTTTTCTCTTTTTCTTTTTCCTTGTTTCTTTTTCCCTGCTTTAGTTTTTCCCTGGGCCATGAAAACCCATCTGCTTTCATCTGGTCCTCTCCATGATGTCAAATTCCAGTGTCTGAGCTGTTTCTCCCAGAGAGGCTCTTTATTTTGCTGCTTTTTTGATCCACCATCTTCCCAGCATCCCTCAGTTTTGTTTTAATTTGAATTTCTCAAATGACATTTATGTTGAAATTTTTTTCATACATTTATTTGCTGTTTGTATTTCTTCATCCAAGAAATGTGTGTTCATCTCAGATGTCCATTTTTGGGTTGGGTGTTTGAATTTTTGGGACCTGATTGTTTTGGTTTTTTAATTTTGTGTATGTTCTAGATAGAAATCCTTTGTGTGACAGAGAAGTGACTAAGGTATTATCCCCATCCATAGGTTTTTTTCCCCACTCTTTTGGGGATTTCTTTTAACATGAAAAAAAAAAACTTTTAATGAGACAAGATCCCTGTTGTTGATACTGGGAAGTATTTCCCATGCAGTTTGATTTCTGTTCATGAACTCTCTGCTAACCATATGTCTTCAAAACTCTACCTATTTTGTCTTCCAGCAGATTTAGTGTTTCTATTTTAATAATTAAATCTTTGATCCATTTTGACTTTTGCAACTATGTTCATTAGAGAGATTGGCCTAGTATTTTCCTTTTTTGGTTGGGTCTTTCTCTGGTGTTGATATAAGGGTAACACTTGCTTCCAGGAATGAGTGAGACATACCTGCCTCCCTTACAATTTCCTTGCAGAGTTGTAGGAGGTTTTTCATTAAGACTTTCCTAAATTTCATGTAGAATTCAGCAGTGACTCTATCAGGACCTGGCATTTGCTTTGTTGGTAAGATTCTAAATACATTTTCAATTTCACTAACTGTAATTGTGTTATTCAGCACTTTTACATCATCTTGATTCATCTTTGATAATTCATACATTTATAGGAATGTGTACATTTCAAACCTACAAGTTTATAAAACTTATGAGAGTAAATGCTTTTGAATTAAGCATTGATGATCTGTATTTCCACAGGGTCTGTAGTGATTTCACCTTATTCATTGCTTATTTTATGGATTTGAGATTTTTCTTTCCTCTTTTGATAAGGATGGCTAGGGGTTTATCAATTTGATTTATTCTTTCAAAGAATCAGTTCTTTGATGCATTAATTCTTTGTATTGTTTTCTGAGTTTCAACTGCATTAATTTCTGCTCCGATCTTTATAATTTTCTTCCCTTCTTTGGGCTTTGGGCTTTACTTGCTCTTTTTTTTACAAGATTGATGTGCATCATTGGGTTGTATATTTGTGTTCATTCCATTTTCCTAATGTGGGAGTTTATCATTTTAAATTTTCCTCTGAGGACTGTTTCACTATGTCCCACAGGTTCTGGGAAGCTGTATTTGCATATTTATTTGCTCCTAGATATTGCTTAATTTCTTCTGTGACCCACTTTTTTAGGAGTTTTATTTAATTTTCATGTGTTTATGGGGTTCTTGTGGGTATTTCTGTCATTAATTTCCAATTTTATTGCACTATGGTCAGGTAATGTGCATGGGATTATTTCAATTCCTTTGCATTTACTTAAGCACATTTCACTAGCATGTGATCTCTTTTAGAGAATAACCCATGTGTAGCTGATAAGAATGTGTATTCTGATACTGTTGGGTGGAACACTTGGTACACATCCACTAGGTCCATTTGTACACAAGTTTGATTCACTTCTGTTATTTCTTTGCTGATTTTTTTGTTTGGTTTTGGTTTGTCTGTCTCTTTGTGACAATGGGGTATTAAGGTCCCCTGTTGTAACTGTATTATTGCTTATTTGATTTTTCATGTGTATTGAGATTTGTCTTACATAGTTGAGTGGTCTGATATTTGGTGTATATATAGTTATGATTGTAATCTCCTGCTCTTCAAGTTTTCCCCAAACAAAAATGTAGTGACCTTCTTTATCTCTTTTGATCATTCTTGGTTTGAAGTTCATATTGACTGCAAACAGAATAGCTAT
>PVLA01013061.1:0-39531 GCA_004027455.1 Hydrochoerus hydrochaeris | reverse complement strand
GTCATTTCCTTCTAATGTTATATCTTAAGCATTTTCCAAACATAAACAAAATTGAGAATTGTACAGTGACTCTCCCCATATACCCACTACCACCTACATGTTACCATTAGCCTTTGCTCTGTATGCCTGTCCATCCTTCGATCTGTCCATCTGTTCATCTTACTTTTTGTGCATTTTGAAATCAATTGTATATATCAGTAAACTTCCTCCTAAAGATTTCAGTATATCATTAACTGAAGCTCAAGATTGGTTGCTGTTTGTTTGTTTGTTATTTGTACTGGTGATCGAACTCATGGCCTCATGCTTGCCAGGCAGGCGCTTATGCCACTGAACTAAATCCCCAGCTGTTGGTTTTGAGGCAACATTTATGTGTAAGGAAACGCCTGAATTTCACCTATACATTGGCAGAGCTTTGATAAATGCATATAGCTTTTCACCCAAACCTGCATCACGGAGTTCTACTCTTAAGAGTTGGTGCTTCCCTCTTTCCCCTGAAGGATTTGCTAGGGACATGTGGTTTCTAATCTCAGAACCCGAGCTGCCTTTCTCAGTGGTATCCGAGGTTCCTGGCTTATTTCTTGCTACTCTCAGTTCTGCTTTAACCCATGTGAGGACTCTTTGATGACCGGAATTTCAGGCATAGTGGGAGTCAAGGAAGAGATCTTTGGGGGCATAGTGAAGGATTTTGTGACGTTTTCTTTAATCATCCAAAAAAATAAGAGCGGCCACCCTCTCACTCCTGCCCTTCCTCAGGGGCGAGGTCTGAAATAGACTGTGCCATTTTCCATTTCTTCAGAGCATGGGCTAATTCTTGTGGAGGATTTGGCAGATCACGGGGACACTGCCTTTACCGGCTTTGTACCTCTGAAGCCCTGGTGTGACTCTTGCCACAGAGCCTGCAGCTGGCTTGTCAGGTTCTGGGCTCCTTTTTTGCAGCTTCCCAGACCAGGAGGTGCGCCGCATGGCCGTCCAGTGGATTGGCTCACTCTCGGATGCCGAGCTGCTCGACTACTTGCCCCAGCTGGTACAGGTGGGTGCGCTGCCTTCCCTCCCGTTCTGATGGTCCCAGCCCCAGGAGCCCGAGTCAGTCTGCATTCTGACCCTGAGGTCCCATTCACTTCCTCCTGCACAGGCCCTAAAGTATGAGTGCTACCTGGACAGCCCATTGGTGCGCTTCCTCCTGAAGCGAGCCGTCTCAGACCTGAGAGTGACTCATTACTTCTTCTGGTAAATGCCTGTGCGGAGGGGAGGGAGGGAGACATGTGTCTTCATGGGAATCTTTTACCTCCACCCATGCAGGGCTGAGAGACCAAGAGATGTCTCATTTCACCCCTGTAACTCAGGGAGGGGGTCTCATTTCACCCCTGTAACTCAGTAAGGATCATCCCACCCCTCCTCTCCATCCACCCATGGCAGAAATAGGGCGGCGAGATGAGCTGTGGAAGGCTTTGAGCTGTTTAAAGACAGGGTGGGCACAAATGGGCTCTTCTGTCCAAAGTGCGATTTCCGGTCCAGGCTGGGGTGAGTCTCGGGGGAATCGGAGCTGGCTCGGACCCTGCTCCTCTCCGCTGCTGCCTGCTCCGTGGAGGGGCCTGACCCCCCACCTCCTGCCTCTCAGGTTGCTAAAGGACGGCCTCAAGGACTCTCAGTTCAGCATCCGATACCAGTACCTGCTGGCGGCCCTGCTGTGCTGCTGTGGCAAGGGGTTGCGGGAGGAGTTCAACCGCCAGTGCTGGCTCGTCAACACCCTGGCCAAGCTGGCCCAGCAGGTCCGGGAGGCTGCCCCATCTGCCCGGCAGGTGAGCGGGCGGCCAGGATGCAGCCTCTGCCTGCTTCCATTTCTGGTCTGGGCTTCTGTGGCTAGTAGTTTACTTCCTGGGCACTTGACCAGCTCTGATTTAGGAGGTAGAAGGCAGTGACTCTGTTACCTGTAGGCCACCAATAGCTCACAAGCTAGATACAGCACTTGAATGTGTTTTATCAGACCTGTAAAATAACAACACATTTATTTAGTGCTGTCTGCCTCGTGGACTAAGCACAGTTGTGTAAACTGTTCATTGCACAGAAGCAGCCAGTCAGAAAGAACAAGTGAGGGCTGAAAGCCAGTCATATTTTCTCCAAGCAGTGGGTCGTGGCTGCAGCTGCCCAAGGTACTAGAGGGGCATCTTTATCTGTGTGAAGGTGCCGTATGAGGTCAGCGGTGCTCTGGTTGCTGATACTTAAAATGAAAGATTTTCATATTAAAGTCCAGTTCGCTGGCATTTCTTAGCCAAAGCTCAGGTAACCCTTGCCCCTGGAGAGGCTGCCAGTTCCCAGATCTGTAGGCTACTCCTGCTGTCCACCCTTGCCCTTGCCTCTGCAGGTGCCTGGGTTTTCTAGTCCTGCACCAAGATAGGCTGGGCCGCAGCAGGTACCTGTCCCGAGTATCTCCCGAGGTTGACCTCCAACCCCATTCTCAGTGTGCCTGGCTCTGCGTGGAACCCACGGGGGCCCACCTCACCCCCACTTTCCCTCTACTGCCTGCAGGGCATCCTCCGCATGGGCCTGGAGGAGGTGAAGCAGTTCTTTGCCCTCAATGGCTCCTGCCGCCTGCCACTCAGCCCCAGTCTGCTGGTGAAGGGCATTGTGCCCAGGGTGAGTGGCTGTGGCTTTGGGGCTTTGCAGGAAGGGAAGGCTTAGGGGAGGGAGGCCCTCACTGCTCTGGCTGTTGAGGACGGGAGGAAGGAAGGTCTATCCATGGCCTCTTCCCAACCTGCTGTGTGTGGAGCTGAGCTGAGCAGAGTCATGGAGCTGGGTGCGAGCTGGGTGAGGGTCTCTCCCGATGACACCAGGGTGAAGCCACAGGAGGAGGTGATGATGGAAACTATCAGCTATCAGCTATGGAAGTCACCTCTTCATACCTTTTATGAAGCCAGCATTATTATGAGCCCCATTTCACAGAGGAGTGAACTGAGTAGTAAATGGATGTGGAACTTAGTGGAAATCACAAAGCTACTATGTTCTGTGCAGAATAAAAGGAAAGGATGAGAGCTCAGGTGCCAGAGCTGAGGATCTAGCAAACTGAAAGGAGATGATGGTAGGAAGGAGCATGAGGAGAAGTTTGGGTTCCTGAGAAATCTTTAAGACACTCAGCAGGTCGTGGGGGCACTGGAAGCAGGGGGGGCGGGGGTGGCATTGCAGTTCAACACAGAAAGGTCATTTTCCTTCCTGGCCATAAACCACCCTGACCTTGGGCACCACCCTGTCTCCCACACAGGACTGTTCCTACTTCAACTCCAATGCAGTCCCCCTCAAGCTTGCTTTCCAAAATGTGGACCCACTGGGTGAGAACATCCGTGTCATCTTCAAGGTGAGAATCGTATGCTCGCTCAGATGTGGAGGGGTGGGGTGGGGGAGAGGAGGGAGCCCAGGGGGACAGGATGGTTTACTGCCCACTATTTCATTGTTCCACACTGTATTTTTCTTTTCTTTCTGTCTTTTTTTGAGGGTACTGAGGCTTGACATATGGGGTTAGGGCTTTACCCGCTGAAGTATGTCCCCATGCTACCATGCTATCTTTTTATTATAGGAAAGTCTATCAGGTAAAAAAAAGATGTAGATGAATTCTGCACACCCCTCGGAGACTAAAAACAGAAATTAGGAAGTTTAGAAGCAACTAATGGTACCTTCTAGGAGGCTGAGGCAGTGATCTGCTCATCCTTGGCATATTCAAACAAAGGCTGAATGACCATGTAGCAGGGATGTCGAAGAGGAAATTAATATATCAGGTGTAAGCTGGGCTAGATGAACCCTATGTTCCTTCTAACTGATGCCTCCTAGACTCTGGGAGGTAAATGATAGTCTCGGTGTATAATATGGTGAGAGAGACACATGCAGGTGTGGGGCGGGGGATGTAACTGTAGTGTAGCACATGTTTAGCACCTGCAAGGTCACGAGTTCAAGCCCCAGCACTGTGGGGGTGGAGTGGTGGGAGCATGTAAATGGCCTAATCTATTTGCTGTGCATAATTTCCAAATCTACTATACACTTTTTAAAAGGCCTAGTGGTCAAGTGGGCTGTGTGTAAAAGAAGAACCTAAATTCTGGTCAGATAGGCTGGTACATGAAAGGAAGAATGGGACATTCCAAAAAGTGTGAAAGTCACTCACCTCTCTTTTGTTCTGTGACCTGGTGTGAGCTAGTGAGTAAGTCAGAGGTACAAGGCAGAAGAAGGGGACAATTTCTCCTTGTCACCCTAGCTTGGGCCTTAGCCAGGTCTGGGAGCCAGAGGAGGCAGTGAAAATGGGTTCTAGCATTATCTTCCTCCATTCAGTGTGGGGACGACCTTCGCCAGGACATGCTCACCCTGCAGATGATTCGCATCATGAGCAAGATCTGGGTCCAGGAGGGGCTGGACATGCGCATGGTCATCTTCCGCTGCTTCTCCACTGGCCGGGGCAGGGGTGAGTTGGGAGTTATCAGGATGGGGTAGGCAGAGGGTGGGGAGAGCTTTGCTTCCTGCTCTTCTACCCATTCCCAGCATGAACTGTGTCCTCCTCCTTGAAAATGAGAAGGGCAGGATTCTTTCATTAGAAGCTATGAAATTCATCTTTAAAAAGGAGGAAGCAGGGAAGAGAGTGTTGTAAAATAAAACATAATGACCTAGTGGGTTGTGTGGCTACCACCATGCTTGACTTTGGATCCTGATCCAGACAAACACTGTAAAGAAGTATATTTTGGGGGGGAGGAGAGGGTCTCACTCTAGCCCAGGCAGGTCTTGAACTTGCAGGAATTCTCCTGCCTCAACCTCCCAAGTGCTGGAATTATAGGTGTGCGCCACCACACCCAGTTTAAAGGAGCATTTTTGAAGTGACTGGAAGAAGTTTGAATATGGACTGGGTTCAAGAGTGACTGTTAAATGCCTGAGGATATAGCCCAGTGGCACAGTGCCTGCCTGGCAAGTGCAAGGTTGTGAGTTCAATTCCTGGTACCAAAAAAAAAAGAGTGACTGTTAAGTTTTTGGAGGTGACAATAAGTGATAGATCAAAGAAGATTAGCAAAATGATGGCTAGTTTTGAAGCTTGGTGATGGTGAAACGTGGACTGACGAAACCATTCTTTTTATTCTTATATATATTTGAAGATTTCTGTAGTAAAAGTTTAAAACTAGAAAGGAGTAGCAGCCGTGAACTGGGGTGCCCATGGAGTCATGGTCTGGAATATGTGACGGGGAGCGACCTTCCTGTCTACCATGGTGCTCATCTCCTATTGGCAGACTTTGTCTAAGGGCCAGAAGCTTAATTCACAGGGAAGTGTTGTGTGTATGTGTGTTTTACTGGAATTGAACCCAGAGCTTTCACACTGAGCTACATCCCCAGCCCTTTGCTACTTTTCACATGTTGACCAGCTCTTGCAAAGTGTCTAAGTTACCTAGGCTGGGCTCAACTTGCAGTCTTCCTGCTTCTGCCTTCCAGGGTGCTGAGATTACAGGCACACGCTACCATGCCTGTCTTCAGCACAGCATCGGTGGGCTTGTCCTACCATCTCTCTGCTCCAGAGTGTGACCCCAGTCCCTTCTGTCACAGGGATGGTGGAGATGATCCCCAATGCTGAGACCCTGCGCAAGATCCAGGTGGAGCACGGGGTGACTGGCTCTTTTAAGGACCGGCCCCTGGCTGACTGGCTGCAGAAACACAACCCTGGGGAGGACGAGTATGAGAAGGTAGGATTAGGAGACTCAAGAGCCCAGCTGACCTGGGTGGGCCTGGCTGGTGCTTGGCTCTAGAGAGACAAGACAGCTTTGTTGGGGGCTAAGACATACACTGTTGATGGACTGATGCCTCTGAGTATCTGGGGATTGATCAAAATGACTTTCATTGCTTCTCTTCTCCCACCCTGCTGGTGACCTGTGAAACCTTCTTTGTGTTCCCCAGTCAGAGACAGTCCTGGCAAAGGGGCCAGCTTTGGAGAAACTACCTGTATCCCTCCTCCTTGTGGGTTGTGGGCAGCCCCCCTTCCCTTCTTAGGGGGCTTCTGTGATACTGTGTAGAATGAGAGTTGGTTGGAAAAGACCTTAGAGACCATTTTAACCCAACCCCTACCTTTCATGGATGTGAATTCTGACTCACTTTCTTACTCCCAGTAATGGAGTTAGTTTGTGCAAGGCTGTAACTAGAAGCCAAGATTTTGTTAGGTATGAGACTAAAATGTTTGAGAAGAGCCCTGATGGGTTCCTTATTAGACCAAAGATTAGAAATGGAGCTCTCTTGGGTGGCAGAGCCTTGGTCAGCTTTCATGGCCCATGGCCAGTCCACAGTTTTGTTACCTCCAGACCCTGGGTTAATAGCACTAGAAGTGTATGTGGTCGTCACACATAAGGTGGAGGTGGTGAGAGGAGGGAAGAAGTCACAGGAAGACTGCCAGAATGCGGATTGATACGGATTTCACTTCAGGAGGATCCAAATACTTATATTGATCATACATTGTATTCCTGAAGGAAGACACACACGAGAAGCCAAATTATAACCAGAATGTTGTTCAGGGAATGTGAAATTAGATAATCTTAAAAGGCCCTATGTGCTTGGGTTCCCCAGGGTGCAGTCCCTGGCATGCTCTGCTCTCTCTGCACTCTGCCTGTGCCAGCTCATCCTCTTACTATTACTCTGCACCCACCCATGTGCTGATGACTTCCAAAGCCCTCTGTCTAAGATTGTTTCTCCCTGCAGCTGTAGATTCCAGCCACTGGCTAACTGGACCTCTCTATGTGTGTCTCATCCATACCACAAACTGAGCTTTCTGTCTCCATTTGCCTCCTGAAATCTACCTTCTGTGTTTCTTCTCAGTAAATGGGAAGGCTCTCTATGCAGTCACCCGAGCCAGGGTCATGAGCTTTCTCATGGTTCTTCCTGTGTCACTTCTGCCAGACCAATCCCTGTTGGTTTGCTTGCCTAATTCTCTTTCCACTCTGACCCCCTCTTTCCATTTCTGTGATCACTGTTGTTCACCATTTGCTTTCTGTCCCCTGAATTTTTGGACTATCTCTTCTCTTCTCACTATCATCTGCTTGATTTCAGAAAATTTTTAAAGTGCAGCCTTGTTCATGTCATTTACTTGCTCTAAGTCCTTAATATGACACTCAAGCCCTGCTGGCCCTGTGGCCTTATCTACCACATGCCCATGTTATGCTAACTCAGGCTCCAGCACAGGGACTCCTTACACGTCCTCAGTGTCTCTAGACAAGAGTAACCCCTTCTTTGGAAAACCATTTCTTCCCTCTCTCATCCCCCCAAATCTACCCCTTTAGGTATAAACTTCAAGGCCCTCTATACTTGGGAGAGGACTGGTATTGATTCTTTCTACCTTCCTTCAATACCACATGCTATTTATATAACAGCTATTTTTCAGATGTCAGATTTCACCCTAAAGGGGCACCGTGTGAGGCACTTGAATTATAATGACTCCCTGCCAACATAGTAAAGGGTCATGATCAATGTACCGGAAGTATATGCAACAGGCATGCGTGCACACAGAAACGAACTTTTTGTGTTAATGTTTAACCTTAGCCTTGCAGAGGTAGCTTCTCAGCTCTTGTAGTGACAACAGTGCTAGTATTTTTTATGGTGATTTCCGAGAGAATAATGAGTTATCTTTCTCTTGGTCACCTACTTAAGAAAGAGAGTACCCCATGTCTTACAGAAGAAATCCTTAAACTAGGAATGTGCCCTTTGTAAACTGCTCGCACTCTGCTCAATGCAGGGAGATGAAAAGAGTTCAGTCATTTAACCTTCACTCGCAGCTGTTTTGTGAATCAGCATGGGACTCATCTAAGGTAGAAAGGGCAGTTGTGATGGGGAGGATTGATGGAGGTGAAGGTCAGGGCTGGGATCAGATACTCCTGACTGAGCAGTTTCTTTTCATTCACACATTTCCCATTCTTACACGTTCTTTGTCTTCCAGAAGGTGCATTTTGTGGTATCCTCTCAGCTTCCAGTGGATTAGTCATCGGGTGGGAGTTGATAGCTAGTTTTGCAGTGGGTCTTGTAGAACAGCCAAGAAGCTGGGGATTGACCTCTCTCAACTGGGGGCCTAAAAAGGGTACATAGGCACTGTGTGGGCAGTGGTGGCTGTGGACATGGAGGGTTCCAAGGAGGAAAAGCCGGTGTGAACTGAGATGGTCTGGAAAGATGTGGGGCCCAAGGAAGGCCCAATAGGGATGGGCGGGAATTTACGGAGGGAGATGAAGGATGTGAGACGTGGGCATTCTGTATCTGGCGCACTTTCTGTTTCCTAACTCCATACATTCTTAGTGCACTCTGACAGTTTTTTTTTCTTGTTCCCAATTTGTACTTTCCTAGGAATATATATTGCTTTCCCTCTCATTCTCAACTTTATACATTCCTACTGGGTGGTTACCCTCTGCTATCAGTGTTTCTTGAGTTCTTGAGAATTCTTCAAACTCTGTAAAGAGGAAATAGGTAGAAGGGGTCCATCTGCTGATTCCATGCATTTTTACTTCCTCAGACAGATAAGCAGACAGCTGTTGAGTGAACAAAATAAGGGGGACCCAAACCTTCACTACTGCCCTGATTCTTTAAACCCCAAAATATCTCTAACACATTTTACCAACTAGAGATGTCAGGTTTTGCAAGTGTAAAACACTTCTGGAAGTGTGAAGCTGCCTCAGCTCTTCCCCAGTGCAGTGATTTAATTAGATAAGCATTTAGCTACTGCCAAGAGTTCTGGGAGTGGAGTTTTATTTGGAGCAGGAAGATTTCTGGGCAGGGTCAGGAAGGCACCCACAAGTCCATTGCTGTGTAGCTGCACTGAAATTAGCCTTGTTGTGACACCCTGGGAAAGCTGTGAATATTGGTTTTTCTGACATTAGGGTCTCCGGGGTCCAGGCCACGCAAGTCTGGTCTTTTGGGTCTGCCTTTCTGACCAGTGTCCCAGGAGAACACGAAGTTCAGAGAAGGGTGGGGCTGCATGTAAACCTTCCATCTCCCTCTCCTCCAGGGTACAGGGGATGTCTCTCTATAAATGTGTGTGTCAGTGCATGATAAAAGATGAACAGACAGCTGTTGGGGTCACAAGAGAGGGCAAAAAGGGCTGGGTGAATTGAGTCTGGCAGTGTCCCTTGGCCAGCTTTATGTCCTTTCCCCACTTCCCTGACCCAGGCTGTGGAGAACTTCATCTACTCCTGTGCTGGCTGCTGTGTGGCCACGTACGTCTTGGGTATCTGTGACCGACATAATGACAACATCATGCTGAAGACCACTGGTCACATGTTCCACATAGATTTTGGCCGCTTCTTGGGTCATGCCCAGATGTTTGGCAATATCAAGCGGTAAGTGGTTTCCAGGAGCCAGATGTGTGTACGTGGTGCATGGTGGGTGGGAAAGTCTGGAGGTGTGGTTCGGACTGGGAGACCAGCCCCGGATAGGAGGAGCAGCCCCAGAGCATTGTCCTGGGGTTGAGCAGGTTCCAAGAAGCGCAGATTGATAGGGAGATTGGGGCCTTGTAGAGTCTTATAGAAGAAGGGGGAATGACTGTCCCTTTTGCTTACTTAGCATGTGCAAAGTGACGAGCCTGAACTCAGCAGACAGGAGCACAGCTAGCCAGGACAGGAGGCTGCTAGTCCACAGATAGGGAACTTCTCCCTCTGGGGACCTTTTAACTTTTTGAGACAGGGTCCGTGTAGCCCAGGCTGGCCCCAAACACTGTCTTGTGACTGGTCGTTGCTGGGAATGCCTCATACATAGAGTTCACTCTGTGGTTTTGCTTTGCTCATCGGTCTTTCTGGCCTGCAAGAAGGCTCTGCAAGACAGTAGAGAGTATGAAAGACCTAATCGTTTCCTGTTAACCTTAGATATTCACATATCTAAGAGAGCTGTTCTACTCCTCAGTGTGGCAGTTTAGGAAACGAGTATGAATTCGCACGTGTTTAGAGAAGATGTCAGAATGAGGCAGATCTTTCTATCCTAAGTGCTCCTAAAATAAATTGCTGGAAAAAATTTGGATCTAAGATCCCAGGAGTTTTTGAAACTGTCATCATTTTCCCAGAATGTAAGTGGAGATTAAAAAAAAAAAAAAAATTGTGGCAAGGCAGAGAGAATGACTGGATTAAGCATCCACTCTTTTAAAAAGAACCATCTTAAAGACAAAGAACTCCATGAAGGTGACCTTGATGAGTCCTGAGGGAAAAACATGTGAAATTCCTAAAAGAAAAATACATTTTATTAGCACACCAGGCATGGTGGTGAGCACCTATAATCCCAGCACTTGGGAGGCTGAGGCAAGAGGATTGCTGTGAGTTGGAGGCCAACCTAAGCTACATAGTGAGTTCAAGACCAGTCTGAACTGCATAGGGAGACCCTGTCTCAAAAAAAAAAAAAAAAAGAAAGAAAGAAAGAAAGAAAGAAAGAAAGAAAGAAAGAAAGAAAGAAAGAAAGAAAGAGAAAGAAAGAAAGAAAGAAAGAAAGAAAGAAAGAAAGAAAGAAAAGAAAGACAGTATTTGATTAAAAATGAGGTGAACTTAAGGGGAAAAAAACAAGTTGGTGAGAGCCCCATCCATCCAGGCTCACACATGGGATGAGCACTGACGGGAGCCCTCTCCCCCACACTGACCTTCTTCCCTGTGTTTCCACTGGCCCAGGGACCGCGCCCCCTTTGTCTTCACCTCAGACATGGCGTATGTCATCAACGGGGGTGACAAGCCTTCCAGCCGCTTCCATGACTTTGTTGACCTGTGCTGCCAAGCCTACAACCTCATCCGCAAGCACACCCACCTCTTCCTCAACCTCCTGGGCCTGGTGAGGAGTCCAGCCTGTTCTGAAGACCTCCTCCTTCTTACGATTTGGTGCCAGTAGTCTTTTTCTTTCTTTTTCCTTCCTTCTTTTCTTCTACTCCCTCCCTTGTTTCCCTTTCCTTTTGAACATTTTCTTCCTATTTCACAGTATCTATTATACATTTTGGTCCTTATTTACACTTTTGGTTTCTCATACCAGACAAAGAATGTGGTATTTACACGTGTGTGTCTGATTTATTTCATTTAAGAGTAGGGTCTCATGATGCATCCACCTACCTAGAAATGTCTCAAGCTTATCCTTCTTTATGACAGAGTAGTATCCTGTTGTGTAAAAAAACACGTCTTCTTTATCCAGTCATTGGTTGATGGGCATTTGGACTGTTTCCAAGATTTACCTATTACAAGCTATGCCACTATAAACATGAGTGTGTATATATTGCTATTATTTGTGGGAATACTTTTAATTCTTTTGGTATTCTTTTGGGAATACCAAAAAGGGGAATAACTGGGTTGAATGAAACCTCTAGTGCTAGTTTTTGAAGAATCTCCATACTGATTTCCACAGGGTTCCGCACCTATCCCGTGCCATTATTAAGACTGCCCCAGTCTGCTTCAGGGAATTCCTAGAGGTGACCCACTCCTTTGAGCCCCAATGAGTAGTCATCTGCTCCAGACAGAGGCAGGGACAGGGCTGCCTGGGGACGTAGTTGTCTGTGTAGGTATCTGCACCCTGATACAGCCCCTTCATTCCTGTGGCCCTCCAGCCATGGCCCATGTCTGTCCACTGCCCTCCAGAAGGATCAGGGAACTGAGCTGTGGGAAATCGTGCCTTGGATGGAGAAGAAGCAGGCCCTGCTGCTGTGACAGGCACTCTCTGCTTCTCTCCCCCTTGCAGATGTTGTCCTGTGGGATTCCCGAGCTCTCCGACCTGGAAGACCTCAAGTATGTGTATGACGCCCTGAGACCTCAGGACACAGAGGCGAATGCCACTACCTACTTCACTAGGTAATGCCTATAGTTCCCAGGCTGCCTGGTTGGCAGGAGCAGGCTAGGGATGTGGGAAAGGCTTAGTACAGGTGGTGGAGCTCAGAGATGGAAGGGTTGTCCTGACTTTGCCTCTGACCTGGTGAAGTCATTTTGTGTCCCTCAGCCTCAGTTTTGCCCATGCATGTTGGTGTTAACCTTCGTATATAAAGCTACTGTCATCTCTCTCTCAATTTTTTGAGATAGGATCCTGCCTCGGTTTCCTTTCAGCTGGGATTACAGGTCTCCACCAGTATGCCTGGCTCAAAGCTGTTGTCATCTCTCATATCTTATTGCCAAAGATTTTGTTTACAGGGCAGTGAATAATACTGATTTTGTAATCATTTTTAGCCCTTTGGGTGAGACTTTTCTTCCTTCAAAGTCACTCACTTTTGAAGTGAAATTTTGGAAGCCAGGCCTGGTAGTGTATACTCTAGACCCTGTACTTGGGAAGCTGAGCCAGGAGGATCACCATGAATTTGAGGTCAGCCTGGGATAAGGCCACTTCAAACTACATGTTGAGACCTTGTCTTTGAATAATCTAATAAATCAGATCAAATCAAATCAAATCTCTGGATTGGTCAGTGCTTGGGAAGTTCCCACATACGGAACCTTTTTTAAAAATTAAACTTATTGGAACAATTTAGATGCACATAACGATCGCACTCATCACAAGGAGTGTGTACCTGTACATGATGTATCCGATTCTTTCTCCCCATTTCCCTCCCTCCCTTCAACCTCTCTTCCTCTTTTTTTTTTTTTTTTACAAAATTTGATTTTATTTTATCCTTTTTTTTCTCATTTTTTTTCCTTCCTTTACTCCCCTCCAGTTCCCCTTTCCTTTTGAACAATATCTTCCTATTTCACAATATCTGTTATAATTTTGGTTCTTATTTATGTTTTCAGTTTCTCACACCAGAGAGAAAACACAATATTTACATGTGTGTATCTGATCTAGTTCACTGAATAATATGGTCTCCAAGTCCATCCTTTTAGCTATAAATATCTCAAGCTCATCGTTCGTCGTGGCTGAGTTGTATTCCATTGTATAAAACACCCACATCCTTTTTTTAACCTGTTCGCTGGTTAGTGGACATTTGGGCTGTTTCCAAAGTTAACTATTATTACGCACTTGCTGCTATAAAGATGAGTGTGCATATATCACTGTGGTATGATGCTTTTAATTCTTTTGGGAAGATACCAAGAAGGGGAATAGCTGGGTTGAATGAGAACACCAGTGCTAGTTTTTTGAGGACTCTCCACACTGATTTCCATACTGGTTGCACCAGTCTACACTCCCACCAATAGTGGAGAAGAGTTCCTTTTCTGCCACAGCCCCACCAGCTTTTGTTATTGGTGGATTTCTTGATAATAGCCATTCTTTCGGGAGTGAGATGGAATCTCAGCATTGTTCTAATTTGCGTCTCTTGAATGCCCAGTGATGTGAACTTCAGATGAGGTACAAATGCCATATACTAAACCTCGAGTTACTTTGACAACACCGTTCAGCCATCTGTGTGTTAAGCCCCTAGTGACCACATTCCGCCTTTCTTTGCTTTGATTGCCTTTGGTTTAGATGGACAGAGGAGGGACAGCAGGTCCCAGGATTCACAGGAACAAACCGCAGAAGATGATCATGTGCCTGTTCTGTGAGGGTCTCACATTAGAACTCCTGGTTCATCTTGGAGTGAAGGAAGATGACCTGGGAGAGCCCTGTCACAGCAGGGGATTTGTCTGTGGTTCCATCCTTTTCTTCCCGTCCAGGTTGATTGAGTCCAGCCTGGGCAGCGTAGCCACAAAGCTCAACTTCTTCATCCATAACCTGGCCCAGATGAAGTTCACAGGCTCTGATGACCGGCTGACTCTTTCCTTTGCTCCTCGGACACACACCCTCAAGAGCTCTGGCCGCATCTCTAAGGTTTTTCTCTGCCGTCACGAGAAAATCTTCCACCCCAACAAGGGCTACGTAAGCATCTTCTCTTCCTCTCCTGCTCTCTCTTGACTCAGCTCACTGGGATTCTACTCCCAGAGTAGGTGGTGGTGCCCACTGAGCCTCCCGTGCTGGAGCACCTCCCGGCCACTGGCTTCTCCCTTCCCCACACCACCTGGGTAAAATCAGGGAGCAGAATTGCATAGTAACTCCTTCCAGGTTAAGGGTCCTACACAGTATACACTGGAGAGTTTTGCTCTCAGATTCCATGATCTCCACTGGGGATGCTCCTGCTCTGTCTTCTCAAAAGCTCCCCCCACCTTAGTACACACACGCGCTTCTGTTCCCTACCCCCCACTTCATGGGCCCTCGAAGTCTGGCGGGCAGGCCGTAAGATTTGGACTTTACAGATATATGTGGTGGAGGTGAAGCGAGAGAATAGTCTTGAAGCCACTTACATCCAGCGGACGTTTGAGGAATTCCAGGAATTACACAACAAGCTTCGGCTGCTATTCCCTTCTTCCCTCTTGCCCAGGTAGCTTCTGCATTTACTCTCTGGTTGGTGGGGGGAGTGGTGGCAGGAGGAAGGGGCTGGCCGCACCTCAGCCTCACTTAGCAACCTTTTTAAAGATCTCCCAGCTTTACTTGGCCTGGCATTGATTTTGGTGACAAGTGCTCCCCCTGCTGGCTAAGGTCTCCTAACACCCAAGCAGTCTAGATCTAGCCTTGGAAAGAAACTTGGGCTCCTCTGTCAGAAGGAAAACTGGCTGTGGCTAAAGAAGATTGCGCTGGTTGAGGCTGGAAATCTTCCACAGTGTCCAGCTTATCAAAGAGTTAAACCACAACTGGGCATGACAGTGCATATTTGTAATACAGCTCAGGAGGCTGAGGCAGAGGATTGAAATTTCAAGGCCTGCCTGGGAAATTTAGCAAGAGTTTGTCTCCAAATAAAAAAAAATAAAAAGGTCTGGTGTGCTAGGCATGGTTTAATCCCAGCCCTTGGGAGGCTGAGGCAAGAGGATCAATTGAGTTCGAAGCCAGCTTGGGCTACACAGTGAGTTCAAGGTCAGCCTGAACTTTATAACAAGAACTCATGTCAAAAACATATATATAAATGAAAATAAGGCTGGAATATAGTTAGTGGAAAAGCACTTGCCTGGTGTGTGTGAGGCCTGGGTTCAATCTCCAATAGTGAAAGAAAAAGAAAAAAGGAACCATTTTTCAAATGGATAAACAAAGCATGGTATATGCAGCACATACAACGGAATATTACTGAACCTTAAAAGCGAAGGATGTTATGACTTGTAACTACATGAATGAACCTTGAAGATATTATGCTAAATGAAATAAGCCCATTATATAATTGAGCTTCTCGGCGTTATCTAGTGGAGTCAGCTTCATAGAGGTAGAGGGTAGAGTGAGTGGTGGTTGAGGTATCGTTTTAGTAGATATGGAGTTCCAGCTTCAGAAGATGAAAAGAATTCTGGAGATAAGAGCTGGGCATGGTGGCACACACTTGTAATCCCAGAACTTAGTGGACTGAGGCAGGAGGATCTCTATGAGTTAGAGGCCAGCCTGGTCTACTTAGCAAAACGCTGTCTCAAAACAAAACAGTTCTGGAGACGCATGATGGTGAATAGTTAGTTGTACAACATTGTGAATGTTCTTAATGCCATTGGTGAACTGTACACTTAAAAATCATTAAAATGGCCACTTTTATGTCTTATATATTTTTCCACTTTTTTTTTGTTTCTTTCTTGGCAGCACAGGGCATTGAACCCAGGGCCTTTTCACTACACTATAATCCCTACTACCCCTTTTCATTTTTTCTTTTGAGACAGGATCTTGCTAAGTCACTAAGTTGCCCAGCCTGGCTTTGAATTTGTTATCCTTCTGCCTCAGCCTCGCAGAGTGCTGGGATTACAGGTGTGTGCCACTGTGCCCAGTTTTTCTACCACTGGAAAAAAATAAACTTTTCCAAGTGAATTCTTACCTTGATGGGAGAAAAAAGAGGTTCTACCACCTGTCACAGTTCTAAAGAGCCACAAGACTCATTGGTTTGTCTGATCTGGGGATCTTAGAAGTGAGTGAGTGTGCCACGT
Organism: Hydrochoerus hydrochaeris; assembly: GCA_004027455.1. Lineage (NCBI taxonomy): Eukaryota > Metazoa > Chordata > Mammalia > Rodentia > Hydrochaeridae > Hydrochoerus > Hydrochoerus hydrochaeris. The sequence continues at coordinate 23,695 of PVLA01013061.1, read as the reverse complement.
GAGTGGGTGTGTATGGGGATGACAGTGTGCAGTGTGAGTGTGGTTGTGAGTGGGCTGTGAGCATCAGTATGTGTGTGTGCACACCAGACCTGGCACAGACCGGGGAGCCCAGGAAGAATCCAAGGGCCTGGGAGGGAAACCACTGGGAGACGAGGGCCAGGTGACAGGAGGCACAAAGGCACCTGCGAGGCCTGCGCCTCATCTCTGTCCCCTCTCCCCCCTTTCTGTCCACCTGCCCCACCAGCTTCCCAAGTCGCTTCGTGATCAGCCGCTCCCGGGGTGAGGCTGCCGCTGGGAGGCGCAGGGAGGAGCTCAGTAGCTACACCTTCCACTTGATCAACGCGGTCCCTGAGGTGGCTGAGGTGGGTGGCTCCCCTTCCCCCATCGCTGCCGCAGGTGTGGGAAGTCAGGCAGGGGGGCCTGCGGGAGAGGGACCCTGTGGAGCGCGGGTCCCCCTCACCGGCCGCACCTGTGCACACAGTGGACGAGCCTGTTAGGCAGCCGGGAGCATCACAGAGGCCGAGTGAGGGGAGAGGTCAGAGCCGAGAAGGGAAGGGAGGGCGGAGGAGCCTCTTAAAGGCAGGATTTGTGAGCAGGCTGACGATATGTCTACCTAGATTTTTAAAAAATAAATGGCATTACAATGGCCCTAATACCAGTTGCCAGGAATCCTGTTACTCCAGCTGCCGTCTGACTTCCATTGCCATGTTTCCTGTCCGTCCACGTGCAGGCACACTGTCATCGTCCTGTAGTAGTCACAGCCTGCGCGCGGTTCTCTCTGTATTTGAGGCTTTCCCCTCTAGCTTTCATAGTAAGCATATGCTAGAACTTTAAATAGCTGCACCGAACTAATGCACTGACTTGCAGTATAGTGTTCTGAGTCTCTTGTTTCTGAAAGGCTTTTTTCCATTTTTCACCATATTAATGCTCAAGTGGATATTTTCACATATTTAGGTGGGTTTTTGTTTGGTTACAGTCTTTCTATTTTGCCTTTTTTTTTTTTTTTCCCGAGACAGAGTCTTGCTTTGTAGTGCAGTCTGGCCTTGAACTCTATGTAGCCAGGCTGGCCTCAAAGTCACAGTGATCCTCCTGCCTCAGCCTCCCAGTGTTGGGATTACAGGTGTGTGCTACCATGCTTGATTTGTTTTATTTTTGTTCTCCCTGATTATTATTTTTATTATTATTTTTAATTTTTGTCTTTGTGAGACAGAGTCTCACTATGAAGTTTGGCCTGGCTTTGAGCTCATGCTGTTGCCAAGGCTGTTCTTGAACTTGCAGCAGTTCTCCTGCCTCAGCTTCCTGAGTGCTGGGATTAGAGGTGTTCACCACCATATGCAGCTCCCCCTCCTGAGCAGGATTCAAACTCTTTGTCCCTGCTGGCTCAGGCACCCTCTATGGAGGAGTGAGGGGCATGTGCTGATGAGGGAGGCAGAAATCAAAAAGAACACACTGTTTTTGACTGAAACAACCAAGTTCTATTTTTCCTTTTAAAAATAGTATAAAAACCTTAAAGCATAAAGAAAAGCAGAGAAACAGTATGATTAGTGTCAATGTACCTACTACCACTTGCCAGGGGTATAGCTCAGTGGCATAGCTCGTGCCTGGGAAGTGCAAGGTCCTGAGTTCAATTCCTGGTACCAAAAAAAAACAAAAAATCTATAATATATATATATATATGAAAAATCGAGTTAAGGTAGTTATACTACTGATTTCTGTGAGTTCACTGAAGAGAAAGATTTGTGCTGGTACCATTTAAACAATTGAATGCAGATGTCCTGTGCTCTGGGTGAATGATTTGGGGATGGCAATAAACAATGTACATACCACTGTTGCCCCGATTGATGTGTTTTGAAATTTTGTTTTACAACCGGGTGTGGTGGCTCATGCTTGTAATCCCAGCACTCTGGAGGCTGAGGCAGGAGGATCGTTGTGAGTTCGAGACCAGCCTGGGCTACAAAGTGAGCTCAAGGCCAGCCTAGACTACATAGCGAGGACTTGTCTCAAAAAGACCAAAAAAAAAAAAAAAAAGAAATTTTGTTTTAGCTTTCATTTTTTTCCTCCTTGAAATAAAATGGATTGGAAAAAAAAGATAACTACTACTCTACAGTTAACATTTTCCCATATTAGCTTCATTTATTTTTATGAAGTATTTTAAAACAAATTAGAGGGACAGTATTGTACCCTTACCTCAGAGGCATCTCTGAAAAATAACATATTCTGATATAACTGCAGCCTCGTCAGTCATTTCACACACAGGCCGCCTCCAAAATGCCCCACATTTTTTTTACGGCTGGTTTGATTGCGCCTCCCCCCAAATAGAAGGACACGTATTTGGTTTTCTGTATCTTAAACCCTTCATCTGGAGCCATCCTCTCTCCTGTTGCTGTCCTCTTGAAGAAGGGCCTGTGTTCTGATTCCGTTCCAGTGCGACTTGGTGTACACCTTCTTCCACCCCCTCCCCCGGGACGAGAAGGCCGCAGGCACCAGCCCAGCCCCAAAGTCCTCAGGTACAGCTCCTTCCCTGGGAGGGCCCTGCCAGCCCCTCTGTGCCTCCAAGGGTTCACTCTCCTGCCCCGCTGTTCCCAGTGCTTTTTCCTTGACTATCTCCTGTCCCTGTTCTCGTGGCCATGGAATCTGCTTCTCCACTCAGGCTGTGGGACTGCAGCTCCCCGGCCCAGGTCCCCAGAGGGTATACACCTCAGCTTGGGTAAACCTCTCCCAATCCAACTCTAAATCATAGCCAGACCCTGCTTAGGTAGAGCCCATGAGCACCAGGAACCCAACTGGGAGAGACTGGGGTAAGGGCTTCAGAGAGAAAGCAGAAACCTGCCTGGCACCAGTCAGGGGCACTGTGGGCCTGTTGACCTTTTTCAGTTTCCTTTGTCCTTACAGATGGCACCTGGGCCCGGCCCGTGGGGCAGGTGGGAGGAGAGGTAAAGCTGTCTATCTCCTACAAAAACAACAAACTCTTCATCATGGTGATGTACATCCGCGGCCTGGTAAGTGCGTGTACAGCCTTCGTTTATCTCTTTATCTGGTATGTTTTGGAGTGACCAGAGCTTTCCTGCTGCAGTGTCAGTCAAATAAGCACTAGGATTGAATGAGCCAGGCCTGTGTTCTGGACATGCAATTCGAGACCTGGCATCGGCCAGCTAGTTGTGGGCTTTGGCAGTGTCCTCCTCATGAGGAAAATAACATCAGTACCAAACTTGTGGGGTTGCCTCAGGATTAAATGAGGTAATGCATGGCAAGCACTCAATCCACTACTATTATAATGGTGACAGAGTGATTATTGTCACCTCGTTATGGTGATAAGCAGCCACTTGATATCCTTTCTGCTTAATCATGCAGTATTTACTGACTACCTTTTTTAGTACAGAATATGAGAACATTGGGGATTTAGCTCAGCAGCATAAGTTCCTGCCTGGCAAGTGCAAGGTCACGAGTTCGATCCCCAGTAACCAAAAACAAAAAAACAAAACAAAACAAAAAAATAATATGAGAACATTGTGAATAGAAGAGGGAGGAGATTGTATAGAATACAAAAGGTGATCAAAACACATGGTGAATGTTCAAATTTTTAAAAATTTATTACCGTATGAAATGGGAGTGGTATTAGGGGGAAGTAAACAGCATTAAGATTTGATACGTACACACAGCCAACTCTCCGTGATGGATGTGCTCATTGTATCTTCCAAACATGTACTAATAAAAATGGTTTTAAGATGTATTATTACAGGAAAAACCACATTGCCACTGATTTCTCTCCGAATACTCCCCTGCACTTCAAAGTTTCTCTTTGCGTTATTCCTGCCACTTTCTAAAGAAGTTCTGGAAGTCTTTTTTCATGATGTCTTTATAAAGTGTTATCACAATGCAGGGAATGCTTCTGCTGAGTACCATCCAGCGGGAAGGCAGGCTTGTAAAAACTTCACAGTGTGTCCTCACCCACCTTATTCACCAGACCTGGCACCATGTGACTTCTGGCTCTTACATAAAGACAAAATAGCTTTGAAAATAAACATCTTGGATTCAGGACATCAACAAAGGCACAGTGTTACAACCAAAGACATGAAAGAGGACAGAGCAGCTTCAGAAAATGGCATATGATGTGTGTGTTCCGTGTGAAGAGGAGGATTTGGAAGGGAAATTGTGGCAATGTGCCTTTTACTGTAATAAATTCTTAAAATTTAAACATTCACTGGAAAGCTGAGCACAGTGGTGCACACCTGTAATCCCAGGACATGGGAGGCTGAGGCAGGAGAATTTCTGTGAGTTCGAGGCCACCCTGGGCGGCAAAGAGAGTTCAAGTGCAGCCTGAACTACACAGCAAAACCTTGCCTCAAAAAATACAAAATAAAAACAAAACCAGAAAACCCTCACTAGTGTTTTTGGTTGTACTGCATACTTGTCCTGTGCCGCACCTCTGGATGCAGACAGAAATGAAACCAAATCCTGTCCTCAGGAAGCACACACGTGCCAGCTGGAAAAGGGAGATAAATACACAAACTGGATGGCCCAGAAGGTGGTGGGCAGAGCTAGGTGAGAAAGTGGAGAAGGGTTCCAGGGAGGCAGTTTGCAGGGTGGTGAAGGTGGGGAAGGCGGCCTCAGGGGGAGGAGGAGGAGGAAGTGTCTTCCCAGGGGAGGGAGCGCAGAGAGGAGCAGCGTGATGCAGAAGCCCTGAGTCGCAGCTGCTGGGCCTGTCAGAAAGTGCAGGCCCCTGGCTGAAGCAGATGGAGCGAGGGTGGGAGAGGGCCCAGCGGGCCAGCGCCTGGAAGCCACCCTAGGACTCTGCCTCTTCCCTGAAGCCACCCTAGGACTCTGCCTCTTCCCTGAAGCCACCCTAGGACTCTGCCTCTTCCCTGAAGCCACCCTAGGACTCTGCCTCTTCCCTGAAGCCACCCTAGGACTCTGCCTCTTCCCTGAAGCCACCCTAGGACTCTGCCTCTTCCCTGAAGCCACCCTAGGTCTTTGCCTCTTCCCTGAATGCGATAGGTGGGAGAAGAGGAGAGACAGGAGGAAAGAGGAAATACAGAGAATGAAAAGGTGTTGTTATACTCACTTCTCACCGTGAATATAACCGTTAGTATCACAGCCGTATTAATAAAACCTTTTTTAGTCAGCATGGTAGCACATATCTGTAATCCCCGCACTTGGGAAGCTGAGGCAGGAGGATCACCACAAGTCTGAAGCCAGCCCTGGCTACAGAGTGAGTTCAAGGCCAGGGTGCACTACATAGTGAGACCCTGTCTCAAAAAAAAAAAAAAAAAAAGTTTTTAAGAGATAAATGAGAATTGTTGGAGGGCTTTGGGCAGAGATGTGGCATGATCTGCTTAAGTTTTAAAAGCCAGGGCCCCTTGGGTGTAGCAGAGTGATAGAGCCTGGGTACAGTACTGGGTTCAATTCCCAGTACTGAAAAAAGGAGTCAAACCCAGTGAGTCACTTGTCAGCTGACCTTGAACAAGGAAGCAACATAACCCAACTCACGTCTCCTTCACGGAAGAGCTTAATAGACCAAATGACAAAACAGCACAGCAAGATGATGCTTGGGGAGGACACAAGGACTCACTCAAGAGAGACCACCTGGGGCTACAGACACAGCTCAGTGACATAGGCGCCAGCCCAGCAAGTGTGAGACCTTGAGTTCGCTCCCCAGTACCAAAACAAAAAAGACCCACCTTATGGGCTATCTCCAACATTTAGATAAAGAGAATGTTTCAAAAAGTTCGACCAAAAAAACCAACAACAAGGAAATATATACTTCATATAATAGGCAACTGCCAGTTTTTATCTGTCTTTTTCTTATACTGAAGATCGAACCCAGGATCTTTGCACTGATCTACATCCCCAACCCTATTTTATAGTTTTTATTTTGAGACAAGGTCTCAGTAAGTTCCCCGGGCTGGGTGTGAAGTTGATTCTCCTGCCTTGGCCCCCCCACAATGCTAGGATTACAATGCTTTAGTAAGGTCCCTAACATGATCATAATAAATATGTTATCAGAATGGAGTGAGCTGGGAAGCAGACAGGTGATATGTACTGCCAGAAACCAGAGTGGGAGAAGAGTCTGGATCAGGAATGAGGAAGAAGAGACAGATAAAAATCTTCAGCTGGTCATGGTGGTGCACGTCTGTAGTCACATTCTGGGAGGCTGAGGCAGGAGGATACAAATTCCAGCCCAGCCTAGCCCAGATAACTTAATGACTTAATAAGATCCTATCTCAAAATAAAAAAACAATAAGGGCTGGAGATTGAAGTCAGTGGAAAAGCCCTGCATTCCCAGTACTGAAAAAAAATAAGCTTTTATCTGTTTGTTGTTTTTGTTGTCATAGCAACGGCTTCAGGATGGGAATGATCCTGACCCCTATGTGAAGATTTACCTTCTTCCTGACCCTCAGAAAACCACAAAGAGGAAAACCAAAGTGGCCCGGAAAACCTGCAACCCTACCTACAATGAGATGGTGTGTGGGATGGCATGGTGGCGTGGCAGGGCGTGGCAAACCATGCCTGTTCTGTTAAATAAGGTTGGATTCATTGCTCTGGGAGGCTGACACAGGAGGATCCTAAGTGTGAGCTCAGCCTGGGCAGCTTAGCAGGACCCTACCTCAAAGTATGAAGAGATAAGAGGGCTGAGGGTATAGCTCAGTGCACTGGTTGTACAGTCCGTCTCCAGCATGGCATGCATAGATGCATGCGTACAGGTTGTGTTGCCTCAGAAGGCAGGAGAGGGTGGACTGCAGGAAGCCCAGCACGCTTCCTGACCTGGTGGTTGGGTAACTACTGTCATATTGCAGTGGCAGCTCCAGTATCTGTGACATGGACTTTACCTGTAAAGCTAAAACTACTCGCTGTCCCTGTACATAAAAGCTTTCTTTTTTTAAGTATAGTTTAGGCAGGTTTTGGACTCACTGCGATCCTTTTGCCTCAGCCTCCTGAGTGCTGGCGTGCACCCCCACGCCTGCTTTCTGGTCCTTGGCATTAGGATGGCCCAGTGGGCAGGGGGGGCCTTTACCGTGGAAAGGAGGAGCCTGCTGGCCCTGTCCTGCACATGAGCAGCGGCCCTCATGAAAGTCCCTGACTCGCTTGGACTCTGAGACCTCCCGCCGACTCTGTGCGGAGCTGTGCTCTTGGGCTCTGCAGGGTGCAGGAGGCACAGTGGCTTTTGTCTCAGCCAGCTCGCTCTACTTGGGACCTGAACAGTTCCTTCCCATGCTCACGCTTCCTTCTGTCCCCCATGTCTGGTTTGCAGTTGGTGTATGATGGGATCCCTAAGGGGGACCTGCAGCAGCGGGAGCTGCAGCTGAGCGTGCTGAGCGAGCAAGGATTCTGGGAGAACGTGCTCCTCGGAGAGGTGCACATCCGCCTGCGGGAGCTGGACCTGGCCCAGGAGAAGACTGGCTGGTTCGCCCTTGGGTCTCGGAACCATGGGGCCTTGTGAGCCCAACAGAGCCACGGCCCAGGACCTCCAGCTGGAGGAGCTCCAGGAGACGACTCTCCGCTTCTTAACTCTTTCTCCTGGGGAAGAGGCAGAGCCCTTGCTCAGGGGGTCTCCCCTGGATCGGGCGACCCGGCCTCTGTGACTGGGAGTGAGGAGTGGGGTGCTCCCAGCCGCGCCTTCCTCTGCGGGCTGGACTTGGGTTGCTTGTGCTGTGCAGCCTCTCGGAAGCCGTGAGGTTGCAGCAAAGTTTTAAGTTTACCTTGTGTCAAGGGAGCAATGCCTGGTTTAGGGTGTGTGGGGGGCGGGTTGTGTGAGGTAGCAGCAGAGGGGAGGGCGGGTGGATATCTTTATTTTTATTTTTAAAAAATGAAATAGTAATGTTGTCCTAGATGGGACAGGAAGCCTTGCAAGAAGGAACATACATATGCCTCAGAAGGCACGAGAGGAAGAGTGTTTGGACTTTTTATATGATTAAGGTTCTTATTGGACTTTTCCCAGTTCGGTTTGGTTCAGTTTGGTTTTCTAGCTATAGGAATGATTTGGGGAAGGGCCTGGTGGGTCCCCTGGCCCAGCCTGCCCTCTTTTAGAGCAGGGCAGGGTGGGAAGGTGGGAAGGCCATCTGGGCTGCACTGAGGCCTGGGCTGGACAGAGGGCCTGCACCGGGCCTTTCTGATTTTGCCTCCAAAGGAGAGCGACATAATACCTACATGTGTAAGGAAGGGCCTTCCGTCTCGGGGTTCCACCAAGGACCAGTAATCAGGGACCCATGCTCTTTAGGGGCGAATTTTTCCCTCTCATTTCTCCCTACGTGGTTAGGATTTAGCCTGAATACTGTCTCCTCCCACCCTGTGTCCTCTCAGCCCTTCGGTGGGCCGTCCCGACCCTGCCTCTACGCTGGGGGTGCTTCCCCATAGGTCTCTCTCTTCACTGATTTTTTCTCCCCCGTGGGACAAAATGCTGCCCAGTCCTCAGATGTAGTTTCATCCAAGGACATCGGGCCTTGGGCATCTCGGAGACAGATGCCAGCATGGCTGCCTGCTGCATCATCTCTGCAAAGCTTCCCCTCTCCCTCCACGTCTTTCTGTTGTGCCGCTTCTCCTCCAGACGCCTTTCCTGTCACACTTTTTCTAAGAATTTCCCTCATTCTGTGGGGCCATGAACCTATGTGGAGTCAAAGCAATGCCCAGTCAGAAGCAAGGGGATGGGGTGAAGGAATCCACAGTGCGGATGCTTCCCCAGGGATTTTCCTCAGTTGGGAGGAGGCTGTATGGGAGAGGTGACCCCCCCATACCCCAGCTGAGCTCCGGAGCTGGGAGACTTGGGGCCCCTTATTACTGCAGACTCTATTCTCTGCCAGGTGGATTTCAAATTTGCTTTTGCATTTTTCTCCAGAGGGCTGTCTTCACAAAAAAAGGGACAGACTTTAAATTTGATAGTAACTTTTTAAACCTGATGTGTCCTATGACTGGGGATACAAATCCTGTAATCTTCTCTCGCTCGCTTCCTCCCCAGGTCCAAGGGTCAGAAATTCCTTTTTTTGCTGACTCATTCCACTGCTGGGGTAAGAAACTCTGTTTGTTGCCATCACAGGGCAACAAAGAAGTTTAAATTTTTCTTTTACATGAAAAATGCCAAGGATAAAGCTGGCTGCTGAGGGCAGGGGCTGGGGGGAACAGGGAGAGTGTTGAACTTTTCCAGATATATGGACCACAGATGTGTTACTGGCTTTTAGCCTGTAGCTCATTGAATTTTGACCCTCTGTGCCCCTGAGTTGAAGAGGTCTGTACTGTACCCACTTTCCAAACTCCTTATATCTTCTGCTTTCTCTGGAATTGTATTTTCTAATAAATGATGTCTGCAGGAGAAAAATACCATTTTTTAAAAAGATTGGTTGATGTGTAAATGTTTAGATGAAAGCGTCTGATGTACAAGATGAAAAATAAAAGTAACAGTGGTTTTAAGAGTGGTAGTGTTGGTAGGTCCGGGGCCCTGAAGTAGGCATTTTTACATTTGCAAGCTGAATGTATGGATGCCACAACCTCACCAGGTGGATGTGATTATCCTCTTTGTCACATAAGAAACTGAGGCTCAGAGAGATTAAATAATTTGTCCATGGCACAGAGCCAGTCAGTCCTGAAACTGGAGTTTGAACCCAGGTTTGTTTGAGTCCAAACATTATACCACCCTTCTTGGGCAATGTGCAATACAACCCCTTACATTGGTGCCATGTTGATAGTTTTCAAAGCGCTTTAACACCCAGGTCTCTTTTTTTCCCATTACAATAGGGAGAAAGCTGTAAGTTGTTACAGCTCATTACTTCCATAAACATTTATTGTACGTATGATGCTACCTAGGGTAGCTGCCTTTCACAATGAATAGAGGTGGCTTCTAGAACTGTGCACTGTGGTCTTGTACCAGGCATCTGGTTATGGGTTGCTAAAGTTAAGACAGCTGGGTGTGATGGTGTGATGGATCCCAGTCTGTGATCCCAGCGATCTGGGGAGGCTGAGGCAGGAGAGTGGCAAGTTCAAGTCCAGCCTGGGCAATTTAGGAAGACCCTGTCTCAAATTGAAAAAGGTCTAGGAGGGTAGCTCAGTGATAGTTTTTGCCTGGTATGTGAAAGGCTCTGGGTTCAATCTCCAGTACTAAAGAAATGAGACAATGTTCTACATTTTAGAAATTTTCTGCCTGATGATATTTATTTAAGCAACCCCATTTTGCAAGAGAAGAAACTGAAACTTGAGGCGCCTTGCAGCTACCAAGCTGTTGGAAAGGTAGCCCAGAAGTGAATCCCCTTGTTCAAGGATTTTACCTGGAAGTTTAAAAGTCTGCGGTTGTGAGTCATATTTCATGTTGGGGAAGTTTGTGGGGCTTTCAAAGAGTTTTTCAGCAAATAAGTAAGCAGTGGCACCTGCTGTATTTCTGAGTGGTTCTGAAGTGTCACCGACTGGCCAAGTCCCCCCAGGACCTTTTAAAAGTTAGAACTTGAGTCTGGCAAGAGACTTAGGTCAGGCTATTTCTTGGCCAGATGGGGTAGAAATCTGAACCTCCAGAGGGAATAGGAATGAGAGAACTGGGGAGTTGAGAAGAGGGGTGCCCAGGGAGAAAAGAAACACAAGAAGCCCAAGAGGCTGGGTTTGCAAATTCAAAGTAGTAGCAAAAATGAAGTTACTCAGTTTGCTGGGATTCGTGGAGTGTTTGGGGGGAGAATATGCTGGATTTGAAAGGTAAAAAACGGGGCAGCATGCGAAGTGGAGAGGTGATCTGGGGGTGGATCTGAGGATTCGGATCAACACAAAAAACACGCACATTGACTAGTCAGTGTCAGGCACTGCTACTGAAGGATCCCAGGCAGCCGTGGAAACAGCCCTCCCTCCCTCCCTGCCTCCCTCCCTCCCTCCCTCCTCTGCAGGTTCCACAGATTCAGCCAACAGTGGAAAATATCTGCCGAAAGAATTTATAAAATTGTACTGAACTTGCTCAGGCTTTCCCCCTAGCTGTCATTCCCTAAACTATGATGATAACTGTTTACATCTGTCTCTACTGTATTAAACACTGTAAGCTACAGATGACTAAAGTAGGCAGGAGGAAGAGTGTAGCTTCTACACAAACTCTGTACCGTTTTAGAGAAGGGATTTAAACATTTGGGGATTATGGTACCTGCAAAGGATACTAGGACCAATATTCCCAATATTGAGGAATAGCTGCAGTTACAACAAAATCTGGCATAGACAGGGTGGGTGGGGAAGAGGCGTCACAGAGGAGATACTTAAACTGAGTTTTAAAGTCAATCGGAGCCGGCCGTGGTGGTGCACACCTGTAGTCCTAGCATTTGGAAGGCTGAGGCAGGAGGATTGCCACAATTTTTTTTTTAATTGTAGTTTACAGAGAATAATACAAAAGAGGACAGAACAACGCAGATCAGAACAGAACAATACAAGCAACACAACACTTCACAACAAGACAATTGGATATCAACAGTAGCTACCACAATATCTCTTTCTTTATTGCCACAAGTTTGAGGCTAGACTAACAGTGAGTTCTAGGCCAGTCTGAACTATGAGGCAAGACCTTATTTCAAAAATTAAAATTAAAAAAAAAACCAGCTGGGCACGGTGGCACAAACCTGTAATTCCAGCACTCAGAAGGCTGAGGCAGGAGGATTGCTACAGTTTGAGGCCAGCCTGAGCTACGTAGTGATACCCTGTCTCAAAAACCACCTCTTCTCCCCCCAAAAAACAATGAAAAGTCAATCAGAACTCCCAATTTTATTCATAGTGTGGTGGAGATGCCATCACGGGTGTTGTTTTGGTTTGGTTTTAAAAGACAGGTATCTGTGTAGCCCAGATTGGCCTGAAACTTGCAGTGTTCCTTCCCCAGGGCTGAGATTAAAGATTGTACCATGGTGTCGCTCACCACAGCGTTTTGGGAAAGGGACTCTGGTACTCTGATTCATGATTTAAAGGATCATGCTGGGGTTTGTAGCTTAGTACGAAGAATGCTTGCCGGGTGTGTGTGAGACCCTAGGTTCAATGCAGGCTACTGCACAAAGGGCCGGGCGTTGGGTGGGATGAGAGTTTACCTCAGAAACTGAGCTTTGGCCTGGTAGGCAGGAGGCCCTGGGTACAGCCCTCTAGGAGGAAAGGTGTCAGAGATACCACCTGGGGCTGAGGAGCTGAGGAGATTCTGTTAGAGGCCTCTCCTAGTTTCTGGATATTTTTTGTCAGTTTTGATGTTCCTTAGCTCACAGACACAGCACCCTGATCTCAGCCTTCACATTCATGTGGATTCTCCGTTTACATGCAAGTGTCTCATTTCTGCTTGATTACAAGAATACAGTCATGCTGGATTAGGGCCTGTCCTGATGACCTCATTTTAACTTGATCATCTGTAAAGAATCTACAGGAGTTCCAAGTCAGGCCCCTTCACAAGTACTGGGATTTAGGGCTTCAGTATCTTTTGGGGAGCACAATTCAAGAGAATGGAAACAGCAAAATTTCTGGAGGCCTTGACAAGGTTTGTATGCACAAGCAGTGGGAGTGAAAGCCACTCTGGAGAAGGTTGGAGAGAAAACAGGAGACAGTGGAGACCATGAATGAGTTGAGAAATCCAGCTGTGGCAGCGCAGGAATTTGGAGGGGTGTGAAACTTGGAGGGATGTTTAAAACAGGTGGTATTAAACTACGTGAATGTAAATGATGTATTAGTGAGAGAAACTGGTCTGCTATAGGACAGAAAGGATAACAGAGGCGGGATTCCTGAAGTAGAAAGGAGGGGCTGGGATTGTGTGGGGCATATGGGCCACGGTAGAGTATGTGGCTTGAGATGCAGATAGATTTCATGGGGGAACGATGAGCTGGTTTCAGTTTGGATCTGTTTCCTCAATGAAGTAAGAGGTGGGAGTTTAAGCTGAGAATGTGTTTTATGGAGGATGCTAGAAATTTGGAGGAAGAAGCACTGTGAAGCAGTCTCAGAGTGTGAGAGACAGAAGCAGAGGTGCCTGGGAACTGTCACGGGAGTGCCTGGCATTGATGAGGTCAGTCAGTGATGACAGTGTGACACGAGGTGATAGGCAGGCCTGAATGACTGGTACTGAGCAGCTGCATGAGTTGGGTGCCGAGTGGGTGGTTCCGTTTAACTCGGGTTGGAATTTGGTCAGAGAAGAATGTTAGAGAAGCAGCGGGGTTTTTGTAAGAGTACAATTCTAATACTGGGTCAAGGGTCAATTCTAATACTGAGTCACAAAAGACATGGTCATGGCAATGGTATGTGGTCTCTGGGTGGTTGAGGAGCTAAAGGGGACATCCGGAAGTGAGCTGGAAAGGCAGGAAGTCGCAGTTAGTGTGGGACAGTTGGAGGTCAGATCTGAGAAGCAGTGCATATACTAATTAAAAGCTATGTACTTTTACCTCAGGCCTGGCAGAATGTTTTTAAATACAATAAACTGAAGTTTTAATTATCCGCTGCCAAAGTGCCAGTCAGGTCGCCAATCCAAGGACTCCTTGTCTTCCCCAGCTTGCACAAGCCATGGCAATGCACTGTTAGCTCTGTGCACACAGCCATGCTCCCTCCACTCCTAGCTTTAGCAGGCTACAGTAGCCGATACACCCTTCATCCACAGCAGAGACTGACCAGCAAAGTCACAGATTCTCAAAGCTGCAAATGCTTCATTGTTTTCTCTCTAGAACTTTTTTCTTTGAGCTAGGGTCTCGCTGTGTAGTTTGGGCTGGCCTCTAACTCACAGTGATCCTCCTGCCTCAGCCTCCCCAAGTGCTGGGATTACAAGTATGCATCACCACATCTGACATCTAAAAGCAACTTCTAAGGTAAGGAAGAATAAAAGCTGCATCCGGTGATTAGATGGGACAAGGTAACCCATCCAAGAAAGTTTTGAGAAATTGCCTTGAGGGGCGTGTGGTATCACTTAGTGAAAAAGCTGAGTGGAATGCAACAGGTTTGGCAATAAAGAAGCTGCTATTATTTTAAAATATTACTCTTCCATTCATTCAACAATTATTATTGTTGTTGTTATTATTATTATTTGGTACTGGGGATTGAACCCTGAACCTCACACATGCTAGGCAGAAAGCTATCACTCAGCTAACTCCCAGACCTTTTATTTTTTATTTTGAGATAGGATCTAGCTAAATTGCCTGGGACAGCCTTGAATTTTCAGTCCTTCTGTCTCAGACTCCTGTAGCTGAAATTATAGGCATGTGTTAGGCCAGAAAATTACTGGAAACCTATTTTATGTCAACATGGTACGTCAGTCATTTTTTGTTTTTGGTCTTAGATTTTAAATGTTTTATACATTTAAAAATTGAAGATGCCCCAAGTTTTTGTTTTTGCAGATTATATCTCTTGATATTTACTATTTTAGAACTGAAAACTGAGGAGTTAAATGATATTTACTTTACATATTAACGTAACTAAATTTTTTTTTTTTTTGAGACAGGGTCTCAATATGTAGTTCTGGCTGACCTTGAGCTCACAGTTATTTTGCCTCAGCCTCCTGAGTGCTGGAATTACAAATGTGTGTCACCACGTCTAGATACTTTTGGTTTTTTTTTTTTTGGTCTTTTTGAGATGGGATTTCACTAGGCAGTTCAGGCTGACCTTGAACTCACTTTGTAACCCAACTGGTCCTGAACTTGAAACAATCCCCTTGCCTCAGCCTACATTTCTTAAATAAATAAAAAATTTATTTTTTGAAACAGGAAATGTTCATCGAGACTGGCATGCAGGTGGTACACGCCTGTAATTCCAGCACTTGGGAGTCTGAGGCAGGAAGATCACTCTGACTGTGAGGCCAGCCTAGACTACAAGGCCACCCTGAACTATAAGAGACCCTGTCTAAAACAAGAGGCCAGGGGTTTAGCTCAGTGGCATAAGTGCCTATTTGGCAAGCACGAGATTGTGAGTTCCATTCCCGGTACCATTTTTAAAAAAAAAAGTCCCAAAAGTCTTTGTGTCTGGCTTAATATAAACTAGTGGGAATTTTATTATCTAGTCACTTTTACACTCAATTTCTTGTGAGATCATATACCAAGTGTCCTGTATAATAAGACTTCGTTACACACTCATGAGTAAATGAATGTGGAGATGAAACAGCCCAATATGATTATGCATGCCTGTAGTCCCAGGCATGGCAAATTTGGGCCAATTTGACCCAGCCTGAATGACTCAGTGAGTTTTTGTTTTAAAACAAAATGAAAAGGTCTAGGGATGCAGTTCAGTGGTAGAGTACTTGTCTAGCATTCATGAGAGGGGAAAGAAAACAAAAGCTCAGAATTTTGATGAAAGTATGTCTTAATTTTACTGTAAGAATCTTCTGATGAAGTTTCAAAAGAGCCTCAGAGCTGGGTGTGGTGGTACACAATTTGTAATCCTAGCACTTGGGAAGCTGAAGCAGGAGGATTCAGGCGATTTTGAGGCCCGTCTGAGCTACATAATGAATTCAAGGCCAGCCTGGACTACATAGTGAAACCCTGTCTCAAACAAACAAACAAGGAGCCTCAAGGAGGCCTGTGCTACATGTTTAGGACTCAGCCCTTGGGAGCTCAGGGAGCAGCAGGAGCAAACATTAACAGAGATACATCATAAAGTGGTGGAAGAGCTCAGTGAATTCTGATCAGGAAGGGCAGCCTAGGTTCCAAGCCTACAGTAACATTTAAGTTGGATCTTGAAGCATGAATATGTCAATGACACAAAAAAGTGCTGATTTTCCTGGCCAAAAGCCAGCAGGAAGAATGGTATGAAACCAGGAGTGCGGAGCCCAGTGTTCTTGAGAGTAACATGCGTGAAGAGAAGCAAAGAAGTGGGGTAAGAGGCGGAAGAGCATCGTAGGAGGACCGGCTGAATAGAGCCTTTATTCTGCAGACTGTGGGAAGCAAGGGAAGGCTGTAAAACAGAATAGCACAGCTAACAACTAATGCTTATGCCCCTGTGCTATCTGGGGCTGGCACCTAGTTCTCTGCCCAGCCCACTGAAAGAACTACAGTGTTAGTTCCACTTTACAATAAAGGGAACTATGTGCCAGTCATGATGTTGTGGTGGCACATACACAGCACTAAAGAGGCTGAAGCAGGATCACCATGAATTCCAGGTTGGCCTCAACTGCCTACTAGACTCTGTCTCAAAACAAAAAAAACCCAAAAAACAAAAAACCCCGAAACGATAACTTTTCATAATTAACTTGCATATTGAATCTCCTTTACCATGGAAACTATTAATATATTTTTTTAGTTTGTAGAATTGAGAAAATATGTATTTCCAGATATGGATAATAAGATAATAAGGGATAAGCAGTACAAATGCAGGACCTCTTGGTTTCCTAAAAAAAGTTTTCCCTAAAGGGGCAGAAGAGGAGCCTCTGGCTCTCTGCCCTCAAAAGAATCTTCCGTGTCTATGGTTCTCATTAAATACTACTCTCCTTCTGTCCTTGTCATTTGACTTTAGAGCAATCGATTTAAATGGTTTAGCAGAAATAGCACCAAACTCACAAGAATCAAATAGCCAATTTTTTCCTAAGGGTAATGGTCACCTGTGTTTCTGTCACTGGTTGTCTGGCCCTGTGACTCTGGTTGCTCAAGAAGTAAATATGAGTTGAAAGTGTTGTCTGCTGGGAAAAGCATAAAAGACAGTGCATAGTGTGGGGAACTAATCCTTCTGTGACTGGGATTCACCCCTGCAAAATTAGTCTTATGAAGGAGACACTACCTGAGTTTTTATTTGTATGGGACACATGTCAGTTGATCGTTCAAAGACCTCAAACCTCGATCCCAGGCAACGCTAATTTATTTAGTAATTTCTAAGGTGGAAGCCACAGGAACGCATAATTCGTTTCTCACTTGAGTTTTTCACTTTTATTATTCACTTCAGATGATTTTTGTTTTAATATCAAACAGTTACACAGCATAACCCAGCTCGTTTTATACATATCTCAGCTGGACGGCCTACTTAGCACTCAACAACATTGCAACGTCGATATATAAACCTAAAATAAGCGTACACACTTCCTGTGTATCCTGCCCTTAGAAAGGCAGGAGAAAATGCTCAAATTATCTTGAAACCCGCCCACCGTTCCAAGCCCTTCCCTGTGACCCACAGGGCCAAGGGTTCGGTCTCCTAGGAGACCACATTCAATCTCTCGCGCATGCGCACAGCCTAGGTCTGGCTGATGCAACCTTCTGCGAGCAGGGCGCCCACCGAGAGTAAGGAAGCCGATAGGGACATCTAGCAAACCAATTGGCTGCCATGCGGAAGTGTGAGGAAAGACCCGCCCCACGGGGCTTTGCGAAATATGTTGCGTTGCGCCCTTCTGGTGGCGCAGACTCCAGCCGTCCTTGGCTCATCCGGTAGCTCTAGAGTCGTCCGCCCTCGGCGCCTGCTTCGCGGCCATTTTGGACTTCGCTTCCTCCCTGCTTCATCTACCCAGCCTTCCCTGCCCCGCGCTGTTCCGGGCCTGGAAACGGTCGGTATCTCTGGGAAAGTGGCCGCCGCCACCGCGGGAGGGCTTCTGTAAATGTTGGAGAGGTCTCAAGCGCACTAGGACGCCTCCTCTTCCAGGATGGCTCTCGTCTCGGCCGCCGCCTCCAGTGCTAGCCTCTCGGCTTTGTGGTCCGCCGCTCGCTGCCGACGCCGCTGCCGTGTGTGGCTCTCCCACAGGCGCAGGAATCTGCCTAGAGCACCGACTCCGCCGCTGGGTAAGGCCTAGACTGTGTAGGCCTTCCTCTCCGAGTCCCGCCAGACCTGCCCGAGAGACTTCCTAGAAGCCGGAGATGGAGCCAGGAACCCAGGGTTCTCGGAAAGGCGCCGCCCCTCGGGCGGGCCCCTGGTTCCGGCTGCCCTTCTTCTTCCCTTGGCGCTCGCGAGCGGGTGTTTCCCACTTCCCGGCGCCTGTCCCCAAGCACAGGGGGGACCCCACACTGCTTTCTTCTGCCCAGCCTGGGGCTCGGACCAGCTCCTTGGCGAAGTTCCTTTCCCAGCTCCTCGCCCCGCTCCCCAGCTTGCTGCAGAAGCTGCTGACGTGGAGCCAGCTATTCGGTGGCTTGATTCCGACCAGATGGCTGGATTTCGCTGGAGGCTACAGCCTCGTGAGAGCCTTGAAGGGACGAGAGGACGTAGCCGCCCCTAGTGCGAAGAAAAAGTCCGTGAGTTTGCTGCAGCCTGACCTTTCAGACAGCTCTTTTGATTGGCTAGGGGAGAGGGACCCCTGGCCGTGTGCATCCTCTGATCTAGGGTTGGGATTTAAATCCAAGGGAGGAGCTTTGGAACCTTCAGCCCATGCTTTTTTCCTGGGGCAGCAGCAGTGGGGCATGGAGCTGCTGCCCAGTGGCCTTCAGGCCCATCTGTTCTGTAGCCGAGAAGTTGGCTCTGCTCCCTCTGGCCCTCTGAACGTTCAGCGCTTAGACAGTTTCAGCGTAGTCTCCTATTTGCTGCACCCCTCTTACCTGGATTGCCTTGCAGGGCTAGAGCTCAGCTGTGAGAACGATCCTGGAAGGGCCGAGCTAATTGGTTTCCAGACCCTAACCTCAGAGAACAGCTGCCTTTCCGACTGTCATTCACAGTCGCTCTCTGCAGAGATCTCTGCTGCCTCGTGGCAGGGATATCCACCTCTTTCCAGAGGAGATGTCCCTGAAATCCACCATGTTCGTATGAAACGTCTGGAATTCCTTCATCAGACTGGCAAGGGACAAGAATTACCCACGCCTGACCAAGACAATGGCTACCACAGCCTGGAGGAGGAGCACGGTCAGCGGGTGGATGTGAAGCACAGCGCAGGTATCCCTGCTGGAGCAGTGCCTGGAAGCAGCCAGGAGCCTGGTGAGGAAAAAAGAGAGCTGTTGACTGAGGAGATTCCCCTTGCTGTGGAAAAACAAGGCCATCCGGGAAGCTTTCCATCTGTTGAGGTAGCTGTGGAGAAAGAGTCTGGGGAGGACCAAGTCAGTGTAGTTGACTCTTCTGACATAGAAGATGACCTTCCCCTTTCTGGCAGACCAGCTTGTGGTAACAAATTGATAGATTACATTTTGGGAGGTGCATCCAGTGACCTAGAAACAAGTTCTGATTCTGAAGGTGAAGGTTGGGATGAGGAAGAGGAGGATGATGGTTTTGATAGTGATGGCCCACTGTCAGAATCAGACCTGGAACAAGACTCTGAAGGACTTCACCTATGGAATTCTTTCTATAGCATAGATCCTTATAATCCCCAAAACTTTACAGCAACAATTCAGACTGCTCCCAGAATTGTTCCTGGAGAACCTTCTGATTCAGGGAAAGAGTTGTCTGACAAGTCAGATCTAGAGAATTCTCCCCAGGCTGAAATCTTTCCTGAGACCCCTGATTCTAGTTCTGAGGAGGAAGATGACTGGGAATCCAGTGCAGATGAGGCAGAGAATCTCAAGCTGTGGAATTCTTTCTGTAATTCCGATGACCCATACAACCTTTTAAATTTTACCGCTCCCTTTCAAACATCAGGAAAAGATTCAAAAGACTGTCTTGACTCAAAAAGACCACCTGAGTCCTTGGTGGCCATTTCTGAGTGTGTCAGCTTACTTTCTTGTAAGGGACAACTGTTAGGGCACCAAGAAGATGAATGTCCAAATTTGCTACAGCGTGATATTGTAGAAAAACACACACCTATCAAAAGAAAGAAGGTTAGTTTCTTTTCTTTTAACATGTCTGATGATTCCTTCTGTGTTGATACAGTTAAGATAATGCAGGATGACTTTGTTAGAGGCATAATTGTCATATTTTTAGGAAGTCCTCTAGGGTCACAAATGTGGATTGAAAACTGCAAATGTCTATTTCTCCTTCCTGCAATGTAGAGAACTGTTCTGTTCAAAAGGAAAATGCCAATATATTACTCTTAACAGGAAAGTACCATTTTCCTTTGGGTCGGTGACTGAGCTGTTTCAACTCTCTGGTCTTTTTTAGAGAACAGAAATACTAAACTTTGTGTACTTGTGACTTAATTTTTCTAGAGGTGGAGAAGGGTCTGTTACAAGTTTTAAGATGGTTTTAAGTGATTATTCGTTTGCAGATACGCAATCTTTTATTTGCTTGACCACTGTTTTTATTCCTGCCCACTAGAACCAAAAGGGATATATCAAATAGCAAGTTGTTTACTGTTTATATGGTTGTTTGTGATATATCATACTTTCTGTCCTTACTTGGTTTTCATTGACCATTGTTCTTGATTTAAAAACAATACAGAGGGCCAGGAGTTTAGTTCAGCAGCCTGCCTGCGTAGGCAAACGTGAGGTGGAGAGTTTAATCCCCGGTACCAAAAAAAAAAAACAATACAGAAAATGGGGTTTCCTTTTTTTAAAGAATGAAATACTAGTTACAGTGGTCAGTTACAGGTTAATGGTGGAAGTAAACACTGGCGGTAACTTCTTACTTGGTTTATCTTGAGTAGTTGCTTCCTCTTCTCCCAATAACCTTAAAACCTCATGGAACGTTTTACTCTTACTGTATTGTCAGCTTCACCTAATTTGGGAAATCTTTTAAATTTTGCTTTACTCTGAAAGCTGAAGTTATTAATTGGAAAAAAAAAACCCTCCCCAAACACAGTGGAGTCTTAAGTATTGCAGAGGAGTTTCTTTACTTTGTTGTATGTTTCTTTGTTTGGGAAGACGAGTGGTGGCTGAGTTATTACTGATCCCGGATTCTGCAGCATGAGGTGATTTAAATTCCTAAGTACCATAATCTGTTGGCCTCAAAGGACTAATTTAAAATTTCAAAAGTAATCTTAGGATAGAAAATCTTTTTCCATGGTGGTAATAAGATAAAAGTCTTAATGTGTCACATTAAAAATTAAATTTTAGCCCACACTTCATACAAGATGTGATAAGAGAACTTTTTATCCTTTTTAGGAGCCCCCTGACAAAACGAGAGAACCAAAGTGGGGCAATCTTGAGCACTTGGCATCTAGAGACCTGTGCTCTGAACTGCTGACTGGTTAGGGCCAAGAGACTGGGGAGACTGTCAGACCTGAGAAGTTGCTTCATTCTCATGGCTTCCATCCAGCCATTTACCTGATGAGAATAGTATTTGTTGTATAAGTGTTGTATGATTTATTGTGGGGTTGTGTGTGTGTTGGGGGGGTGGTGTATCTGGTGCTAAAGATTGAATACAGAGTCTTAGGCATGCTTAGCACCTGCCCTACCACTGGCTACATCCACAGCCCCATGTCATTTAAATGAGATGAGTAAGTAAAACTCGTAATTCGTTGCCTTGTGTTGGAAAGACTGGCCAGTCTCGTGTCTCATTTTAGCTCACTGAGTACAGTGAAACGAGTGAAGTGGATGTGAGGCTGTCAGTTGAACTAGAAGCAAAACTTAGAAAAGACTAGGATGTATGCCCGAATTATTGACAGGCTTTAACTACCTGCCATTCTTTAGGTATGTGGGAAAATGGGTAGTGCCTTAATTCTGAAAGTGAGGCTTCAGATATTGGAGCTTAAAATACTTCATATCCTGGCAAAACAGTGCAGATTGTGGAGCCAGACAAACTCAGGTGCTGTGTGATTTTTTTTTTTTTTTATACTGTGATTTTGGATGTCAGCATCTCGTTTTTAACTGTACCATGGGGATGATAGTTTATACGTCACAGATTTGATATGAAGATTAAATGAGAAAAAAATTGTAAAGCTCTTTGAAAAGAGCCTGGCATATAGTAAACACTGTGTAGGTGCTTGTTATTATTTTAGTGACACAATGAAAGAGTAACGACTAGAATGCAATATCTTGTAAGGTATTACATCCTATTAATTGTCCTCAGGGGTATTCCTTGGCCTGATGTAAAAGGAAGGAAAGTAGTAGGGCCTCAGTGGGGTTAGCTGATGTAACTGTTAAACATAGTTTAAAGCAATTCTTCTCTGGTTTGAGAATTTAGTTTGATATTGTCTTTATTAGAAATTAAGTAGGGATATGTGGAAGTTACTAATAACAAGTAGGGATTATTATTATATGTCATCTTGTGTGATATTCACTTTTTTTTTTTTTTTGGTACCTGGGATCGAACTCATGACCATGCGCTTGTAAAGCAGGCGCTTATGCTGCTGAGCTAAGTCCCCAGCCCAATAGTTACATTTTCATGTAAAGGTTGAGCCTTCCTAATAGAAAATTCAGAATCTGAACCTTCTGAGCACTAACATGATACTTAAAATCATTTGTATTTTGGAGCAGTTTGGATTTCAGATTTTCAAATTAAGTGCTCAATCAGTAAAGTTCATGAAATATGCCAAACTCTAAAACACTTAGAAATCTGGTCCCAAGTGTTTCAGGTAAGGATTACCCTACCTATATGTATAGTGATAGCATATTGAATACAATGCTTTACTTATAACATATACACACATTATTTACTTGTCAAAAATTCCAAAACTGCAGCATATTTTTTCAATAATTCTCAACATGTCTGAGAAGTACAGAAAACAGTAAAAGTGCAGGTACACCACACATCATTGATTATTTTTAAAACTTTTAAATTTAACTGAACAGTCTCTTGTAATACAGCCTTAAAAATACTTTGTTTACCAAGTAACTTTCTCTTATATTCTGATTACAGAAGTAATGATATAAAAATCGGTGATTCAAAAATTGGAAAGCACTGAAAAGTACAAAGTTTTTTAAAGGAAAAAGGGAAAGTAGAAATAAAAGTATTGTTAAGGCCTTTGCTGTGATAAACATTGACTTCTAGGGGCAGAGTGGGTTATTTTCTGAAATACTTGTCATTTTTGGTGAAAAATATCACAAAACTGTACTTCTTTAAGTATTAAAGGACAAGCAGGGGTAGCTGGGGAATATAGCTCAGCAGTGTAAGTGTCTGCCTGACAAACACAAGATTGTGGATTTGATTCTTGGTACCAAAAATAAAATAAAACATAGCAGGGATTAACAGTAAGAAAATTTTAGTTGTCCATCTGAATTCATTTTTATTAACACTAGGAACCAAGGTCTGGAGTTGAGAAGACTGTGATATATGAAAGATAATTATGTAAGTTTCAGGGCAGCTCACTATTTTATGGATTTACCATCTGCTTAGAATCTTTTTTTTAATTTTAGATACAGTTGGGAACAAAGATTCCTCTAAGATATTAGGGAATCTCTTTCTTGAGAGGTTTCTTTTAAATATATTGTTAAAAAAGAATTAGTAGCAAAAAGGGCTAATTGGGGGCTGGGGATTTAGCCCAGTGGCATAAGTACCTGCCTTGCAAGCATATAGTTGTGAGTTCGATCCCCAGTACAAAAAAGGAGGGGTGCTAATTGTCTCCATTTTCCAGTCAGATTTTTTTGGTACATTGCCGGAGTCCAGCTGCGGCAGGGCTCAGGGGTCCCAAAGGTGGTCAGGGAGTCGGCGAGTGAGAGACAGAAGACACTGCACTCCAGTATGTGAGTGAATCTGAATGTACTTTATTTTTTAGAAGCTGGAGTATATATTTGCTAACTTTTGGCAGTAACTTAAACCCCAAGCAGGAAGCGTCCCAGGTTTAGGGCCAGGCAGGGATAATCTTAAACAATATGTGTTAATTAACTTTTTTCACCTTTGTTACACTTTAAACTTGTTACTTAATTAGCTTGGGAAATGTAAACCGACACACCAGATGCCCATAGGAGGGAGAGATGGAGCGGCTATCACGAAGCTCCCTACATCTCCTCCCTTATCACTTTATAAGAGTATGGCAGGCCCTGTGAGGACAGCGCCTGTCTTGGGTCAAGGACTCTTCATATGAACCCAACCAGGCCTTACC